>JAJAGP010005026.1:0-22566 GCA_025084515.1 Ancistrus triradiatus | reverse complement strand
AACATCCCAGAGCTGAAGCTGTTCTGTACGGAGGAATGGGCTAAAATTCCTCCAAGCCGGTGTGCAGGACTGATCAACAGCTACAGGAAACATTTAGCTGCAGTTATTTCTGCACAGGGGGGTCACACCAGATACTGAAAGCAAAGGCTCACATACTTTAGCCACACACTAATATGTAATATTGGATCATTTTCCTCAATAAATAAATGACCAACTAATAATATTTTGTCTCATTTCTTTAACTAGGTTCTCTTTATCTACTTTTAGGACTTCTGATGATGTTTTAGGTCATATTTATGCAGAAATACAAAAAATTCTAAAGGGTTCACAAACTTTCAAGCACCACTGTATTTCCTCTGTGCTCATGATAGTGGATTCGATTAATGAAACATAATCGGTGCTGATTATAATATGCTTACAGTCTGTTGGAGTAACATTGTGTGTTGTATTTACTCTGAAAGAAATGATGTATGGTTCCATACATATCAATTGTATGGTGGTTAGAAGTTTTTGTTGATGTGTTGTACATTTTTATGCATATTTGTAGAAATGTAACATGGGGGCAGCTCCATCCTGAGGAGTGCTTTATCTACTCTTAGGGCTTGTTTGAAACTCTGATCATATTTTAGGCCAAATTTATGCAGAAAGAGTTCACAAACTTTGAAGCACCGCTCTAAAGGTAAATGTGAATACAAGTGCCTATGATAACCAGAAAAAGGGAGGTGCTCATATTTACAGTCAGAGTTTTCTGGCACTATAAGTTCAGGTGTGTTTGTGTATGTTCTACGTGTAGGTGAGAGCTGGGTCTGTAAGTATAGGTTCCTAATTTTATTTTGAGCAAATGGTAAGATCTCCATCTGACTTCTCCTCCCTCAGACACCACCAGTAATGCCTGTATGTGTAGCTTGTCTTGTCCAGAAGGCTCCACTGGGGCTGATAGTGACAGTGGGATGAAGTGCAATGAATATTTTTGGGTCCTAAATACTCAATAATAATAATGTTAATAATAATTATTATTGTTTATATTAGAGTATAATAATAGTAATGGATTTATGGTATGCTCTTATCATAAAATCGTATCATATCATATCGTATATCAGTTCTTATAATTTATATAGTTTACCTGTTGTTTTTAATCCCAAATCTTCTTTTCAAAGACATATGTCTGTAGTGTGATAGAAGCTGTTTGTGGTCTCAAGACTACATTTTTAAGATGTTTATTTAAACTGATAAGATGGCTGTCTTGATATTTATATTCTTGCTTTGGTAGACACAAGTACAGTACAGTAATTGAGTACGAGTAATTGCTCGTAATATTTCCATCAGTGATTTGCTGTGGGCGATTTAAGAGTCAGTTCCATTTTTTAAAAAGCAGAGCAGGAGGCTGAATGTGGAACATCGAACCTCCATCCTGTTGCTCCTCGTTTAGATTGTTATCAGAATCACAGTGTGCGACTGCTTTCATAAAAAGCCTTTCTGCACTTTGAGTGACGGCTGCATGGAAGGGAACCACTGACGACCTTACAAACCACCCAGAGGAGCAGGGACACAAAGATCTTACTGCATCAGGTGCAAAGAACCGCTGTAAAGATCTGCCAAAAAGAGCCATTCATTATAAAGCAATGGTTTATCCATCCATTCATCCTCCCATCCTCAATATCCACATGTCTATCTATCTATCTATCTATCTCTTCATCCACCCATCCATTGAGTCACCCTCAAACCATTCATCCACCCAAGCATTCCTCCACCCATCCATCTATACATCTGTCTATCTATGTAGCGTCCATCCATTTATGGTTGGCAAAGTTGCCACACAGCCCCAGAGACCCTGTTACAATCCCAACCATGGACTCTACCTGTGTGGAGTTTGCATTTACTGTCTGAATCTGCATTTGATTGGTCTCTCAAATTATCCATAGACATGTGGATAGACATGTGGATATTGAGGATGGGAGGATGAATGGATGGATAAACCATTGTTTTATAATCCATCCATTCATCCATTCATTCATCTCTAAATCATCCATCAGTCCATCCATCCATCCATTCAGTCATCCATCAGCCCATCCATCCATCTACTCATCATGCTATTTATTTATTTATCCATCCATCCATCTAATCATTGTGCTATTTAATTATCCATCCATCCATTCATCTCTAAATCATCCATCAGTCCATCCATCTATCCATTCATCCATCCATCCATCTACTCATCATCCTTTTTATTTATCCATCCATCCATTCATCCATCTACCCATCCCTTCAATCATCCATCAGCCCATCCATCCATCCATCCATCCATCCATCTACTCATTATGCTATTTATTTATCCATCTCTCCAATCATTTATCAGTCCATCCAATCATCCATCATCCATCTATGCATTATGCTATCTATTTATCCATCTGTTAACTATTATGCTGTCTATTGATCCATCATCCATCTATGCATCCATACCTCTATTCATCCATCCCTACATTCATCCATCTACTACTATGCTATCTGTTCGTCTATCCATCCCTTCATCACTCCATTCATCCATCCATCTGCTATTATGCTATCTATGTATTTATCTATCTATCCATCCAGCCAGCCATCCACTCATAATCAATCCATTTATCCTTTCAGCCATGCTGGAACTTGGGTGCCACAGGAACTGGGGTTCAAGACTCGGTGGTGCCTAATTCAGATGTCTCATACACACATGATTGGCAGTGTCAAATGGAGGGGAGTGTGGTCAGGGGATCATTCCCTGTTGATCCTGATCAAGAAAAAAGTGGTGTAAAGACATGAAAAAAGCATCCATTCATCCATCTGTCTTTCTATCTCTCCAACAATTCTCTTATCTAGTCATCCATCATCCATCCATCGTACTGTATTTTGTACTGTATTAGACCTCCATTATTATTAGTGAGGAGGGACACAGAGGACAACAGTATTTCCTGTAATTTCCTGTTGTTTTCTTCCATTTCCTGTTTTATGGTATACTCTGATGCCACGCTGATTGTATTGCTTACTCTAAGAGAGAGGGGTGTATTATTTGATAAAGCAGCGAGTGCTGCAGTAATTGGATTCAGAACCAAAGGGCAGGAGTAGCGCATGCATGTGTGTGTGTGTGTGTGTGTGTGTGTGGGTCATGCCTAAATGTCATTGTGAGGACCAAATTTTCCCCACGAGGATAGAAAGATCTGACACTTATTACGTTGTGGGGACGCTCTGTTATAATTGCTTTATTGCTTTTTTTAAAAAGTGCAACTTTTATTTAAAAAACCCAAAACACCCAAAAGTTTTGCTTCAGGTTACTGCAGGCCCCATAAACATATGTTTACCGAGAAGAGAGAGAAAGAGAGAGAGTGTACATGCTTAATGTGTATAATCATGAGTGTGTATCTGTAACAGAGGCATTATGTAGCACTTTCTCTTTGTATCTCTCTGAATGAGTAAGAATAAGGACACCAGTGTGTGTAGGATAAATCCTCCACTTGTGTTTGGCCCTAGGCTGAGGTTTTCTCATCTCTGCAGCCTCTTCAGATCATTAAGCCTGCGTGGGTCTCCGTAAAACCGCCTACACACCCCAGTGACTGCTTCACTCCACCTGTCTGAAAATGACTGTGTCTTCAAGCAGCATCCATAATAGAACATAAGCATAAAGACGACTCTTCCCGGCAGTGCTTATGGCATGAGGGTTTATACGAAGATGCCGGCAAACACCGTCGGCTACATCTGTTTTGGTTCACGTCATGGTACTGATGACAGATCAGGACGGGATCTAAATTGTCCGGGTGAACATTAATGCCATACACCACATGCATCACCTAAGCCACACAAGATGAGATGGTTGACTTCCTAAAGACAGTGTGCCATGAGGTGAAAAAGAATGATTATAATCTGCAGTGCTTGAGACTTACTTTATGTACACTCATTGACAAAAAAATCTCACTTAGAAGGAGCTGGAATTGAATGAATTTTAGAGCACAGTGATAGGTTCATTGGAGAGAACTGTACAATTGAAAGGAGGCTCTAGTACCCTGTTAGGCCGCCTCTAGCCTGGATACAAGATGAGATATGGTTGGGCATGGAGGCAAACAGGTTCTGTACGGTATCCTGTTTCACATTTGTCCACAGCTGGGCCTGTAGGTCCTGCACACTCATAGGTTGATGAAGCTGGCATCCCGGCTGGTCCCATAAATGCCTGACTGGTGATAAATCTGGTGACCGGGCAGCAGGGGGAGCACTTTTAGTCATTTGCATATGTGCCCGACATAACTGCATGCCAAGTTCTGCAGAAATGTGACATTGTTATTTGGGTGCATTATTTTTTTTATTGCTAATAAGTATACTTCTCCGCCATAAATAGGGTTGCCAGGTCTCTTTCAACCTAACAAACCAGAACCAACAGTACAAGTCACGGATTTGTTCAGCTACCTTATGGTGGGATTGGGTTCAGATGTTAAATAGGAATAAGGTTGCACTGATGTATCCACGTGTCAGCAATCCGAGGTGGACTGTGGTAGCCTAGCGGGTAAGGTACTGGACTTTGGACCAGAAGGTCCAGGGTTCAAATCCCACCTCTGCCAAGCTGCCACTGTTGGGTCCTTGAGCAAGACCCTTAACCCACAATTGCTTGGATTGTAAGTTGCTCTGGATAAGGGTGTCTGCTAAATGCTGTAAATGTAAATGGTTCGTTAGGCTAAAAGATCACTCCGTTTCCACAAATGCACAACAAAACACCACATGTTGTATAGCTTAAATGTTCTTGTAACCATATCCCTCTATAAAATGTACTACTGTCAGTGTTTCACATCATGATTGAGATTGAATCGGCACCAGATCAACTCAAGAAGTAAACGTCACTGTCTTCCAGGTGTTTGTAGGCTGAGGATTTGCCGAGGCTGCGCTGATCTCTCCAAACCCCAGCAGACAGAATGAAGCGACCTGGGGCCATCTTCCTCCCCCATCTCCTCCTCCTCTTTATCTCTCTGGTAATTACACTTTATATGTACAGTGCCTGTAGACAATCATCATGCTCTGTCAAAATCTTTGCTTTTTGTGTTTTGTCAAATGGAAAATAAGATTGAAGGATTTAAAAGCGTCTTCTGAAAAAGTGTGGTGAAAAAATGGACCACTGGACGGGCAGGTGTTTAAACTTCCAGCACAACAGAGGCCGCAAGTGCCCACCAATACACAACACAACACAACGACTTAAGAATAGGAAGGTGAATGTCCTTGAGTGGCCAAGTCAGAGCTCTGACTGTAAGACTTGAAGAAAACAGTCCAGTGCTGCTTACCGCAAAATGTGAATCATTCTTCATAGAAGAATGGCCAAATATTCCCTAATCAATCCGAAAAGCTGGCAAAGACTTATCCAAACAGACTGATGGCTGTAATTAAAGGAAAAGTGGCTCTGTGATGAATTAAATCATGCAACTGAACACCTGTTGAATGAACTCCAGCTCTGTTATTCATTTTTAATTAATTTTCAGAACTGTTGCCTTTTTCTCGTTACTTAAAGGTTCAAGGCAGGCTGTGTAAAGTATCACACAAGATACTGATAGCAAACTACTTTTATTGGGTTTTGATTTCAGACTGTAAGAAAAAAATGACTATTTGAAAAGAATATGATGATATTCTATGGACACTGTATATTTGTGAGCGTGGCTTTGCATGCATCTGTGGATTTACATGTGGATGTCTGGCCTGGGTGCCCATATGATTGGTGGAGCTCAGGGACGTGGCGTCTCCTCACACACAGCAGATGGCCGAGCTGACTGGAAGTTCTCATCCCATCTGTGGAGATCCTGCACTGCCAGATTTAAAAGACAGTGTGTCAGTAGCAAGACTTTGGATCACAAATGTTAAACAAAGCTGCTGAATCCGGAAATGAACCCCGTTCAGCACGCACAAGGTTTATACTTGATAACTGATTGCTGTTATGGGTGGATTGAATGACCATCGCCTATTGTCACCGCCAGAGGATTTATTAGGTTCAGAAACATAATAAATAGCAAATAAACCCAAAGTAAGACGAGGTAGAAATAGAAAACAATTTGCTTTGTGTGTGATGCTTCCACACAAAATTTTAAGATAGCACAGCGACTGCCTTCTCGCCCAGGGTTCTGGAGTTTCAGCTGTCCACTCTTGATGTTGATTTTCATAAACTTGCATTGAACTTTTGTTGCAGGCCAAATCTGCAGCCACTGTTCAAACTGTGCATTAGTTAATACCTGCACTTCCCTTCCTATTCATGTAGACAAGCAAAAAAGCACACTTTCAGACTTGGTTGTTGTCAAATACATGCCAGGTCTATTAGATGATAAGCCAGTTAGATAGATCTCAGCTCAGCCAGAGTGACCATCGGGTTCTGGTCACCTCTTCAAGACCTCACCTCTACCAAGGATTATATAGATTTCTTAGTTCCTCCCCAGCCATTTCTTAGTTTAGAGAGTCCTGGGCGGCCAAACTATAGTCCTGGTTTAAGAATTATGGAGACCCACTGTGCTCATTGGGAACTTTCAGTGTAGCAGAATTGTTTTGTAACCTTCCTCCAGATCTGTGGCCTCCACACAATCCTGTTTAATAAGCATTGTTAGCTTATGAGACCTTTCATTAGACTGGTAGAGTTGTCTTTCCACTGTGTGTTATGTATCGATATGCTTACTTAAACTTTTTGCCATTTTATAGACATTTTTGAAAGTTATATTTTGGGAATATACTGGATAGTGTATTCATGTGCTATGCCATTTGTAGGGAACAAGGTTAAGGGCTACTGCATTGGAGAGGGGTTTGGATGAAGAACATTAGAGTTGGTTAAGTCTGGTGCTACTTACTCTTTGTGTTAATATACCAAGTGGTGTTCACTGTTTGTGTGTGAAGCCTTTATTAAGGTTGTATAGCTTTAATCTAAACTGTTAGATCAGTCTAATGAGGACAAGGGAAGGAAATGAAGTGATCCAAAACTGGAGGACGGGGAGAAAGAGAGAGCTAACCAATCAGTGATTTCTGACCTGTTTCTGCTCAGTCAAGTGACCCATATGTGTTGCGGCGCCCAAACACTCAGACAGGAAATGAGAACATATGCATGCACTGGGCCGTCTGATTATTTTGCTTTCCTGGGGATCCTGATTGGACTCATCAATCCAAGGCTATATGTTAACATGTTCTGTGTTCAACTGGAATGTAACGTGTGGGAGTTTTGAAAACTCATTGCGGTCTCTAATCTCTGATCTCTATGGAAAATTCTAGGAAAGACGTTTGATTCACATTCCACATTGTTAAGAACACAGAAGTGTGGTGGAGGTGGTGGTTGGTACATTGCTTTTCTAATTAACGCACTGTACCAAACAGACTGTCGTGCGTTATTTTTAGGTTGCCTTGTTGATTTTGAGTCCAAGGCAAAACGAAGCTCATGAACTATGAACAAAAACTGACGGATATATAGACCACACCTTCTTCTGTTGGGACTAACAGGCACTGGAAAACTTCCCCAAGCTTACAGCAGTGCTTGAAAGTTTGTGAACCTTTAGAATTGTCTATGTTTCTGCTTTAAATATGGCCTAAAACATCATCAGATTTTCACACAAGTCCTAAAAGTAGATAAAGAGAACCCAGTTAAACAAATGAGACAAATATTATACTTGGTCATTTATTTATTGAGGAAAATGATCCAATATTACATATTAGTGAGTGGCAAAAAGTATGTGAACTTTAGTCTAGCTATACGGCTTCCTAGTCTCAGGGCCATGAGGGCTGTGTCTGTAGTTAACCAGGGGTGGCTCCATGTACAAAACTAGTCTTAGGTTCTATTTACACTGTGTGCTTTTTCGCCCAATTTGCACGTGCACTACGTTTTTTTGTCAAAACACTCTGAAAACTCCCTTTCGCGTTTGCTTTCTTTACAATTTCTCTTTCTCTTCACATCGTAAAGAACACGAGTGAAAATTAGGGCAGTAAGCTACAGTGTGTGAATGTGGGTTCATCACCATCATTCTCCAGCTTTTTCAGTTTTCTTTAGTATCCATGCTTCTATAGTCAGTGTGTTGCTTCTCCTATAAGCTCTTGTGCTCTGCTACTAGCAGGATGAGCTGTCCTGCCTGACAAGCGAGCTCTGATTGGTCAGCCTGATTTTAACGCATCCGAACGACGCAGAAAGGAGAACAGACTCTGATTAAAAATTTATGCAGCTTTGCAGTCCGTCAGGTTCTGACTCAGCGTGAAGGACGCCATTCATGTACGTGTGTATCTTTTTTGGAACTTTACGTGTTTTTTTACCCATAAAAAAGGGACTCGGTGTGAACAGGCCTTCAGTTGGAATGTAGTCATTGCTGTGACCCTTTATGATACTTAGAGGGATGTCTGCCAAACAAAACATCACATCTAAACAGATAGAAAGTACAGGCCTATTCTTTAATAATGGGTACTTCAGTTTATTCTCTGCACAGGGTTGCATTTACTTCTTTGAACTTTGGTTTTGGTGGCATGTCATGATCAGTCAGCCAGAGGAGGGGATGTGGTTGGGGACTGTGAGGCCTAGTGTTTAAAGTAGTGGACTATGGACCAGAAGGTCTAGGGTTTCAACTCCCACCTCTGCCCACCTTCCAGGGTCCTTGAGCTAGACCTTTAACACACAATTGCTTGGATTATAACAGCTGTAATTGCTAAGATTGTATAGTTGTAAGTTGCTCTTGATAAGGGTCTGCTAAATGCCTAGATCTAGATTGTATGTCTGTGTCTGAGTAAAACAGTATGAGGACTGGAACTGATGATGGAAAAACAGCTTGAGTGGAGCCGAAAACTGGTACTGGTACTTCACATTAAACCAAAGAAACCACTGATATGGAGATGATCTCATTTTGAGAACTCAAGACGAACAGCAAAATAAATGTGATCTCCCTTTTGTCTTGAGGGAACTGTTGAGATATTAAGGAGATCCCCTTTGTGTCTTTCTTTTCTTATGAAGAACCTTTTATGTGGAATGTAGAGATGCTTTGCTGTGTAGCCCATTTTCTTACAAAAAGCCCAGCATAAAGGGTGTGGTCTGAGCTGACTGCTTTATGTCCAATTTCATGCTCTCAATCTCTTGTGTATTGGCTTTGCAGGTGCAGCCTGTACAATCCGAGGAGAGCTCCAATTGCGTCATTAAGAGGGAGCAGGAGAGGTGCATGGAGAGGATGGCAATGCATGACCCTGCAGATGACCAGCAGTTTGGTGAGTCCAGGTGATCTTCCTGTCTAGTTTACGCCGTGTCATTGTAAAGCTGTCACTAAAAAGACCGGTGGGGATCTGCTCTTTATAGGAAGATGGTAGCCTGACAGATAAATCAAGCCAGGTGAGGGTAGAGCATTAATAATGATGAGGATCTAAGTCTAATATGGCATGTGCACAAAGTGACATACATAAAGCAGTGGCTTGTTGTGTCTGGAGTGGAAGTATTTCACTCCAGACACACAAAAAAAATAGTAATAACAATAATAAATATTAGTATTGTATTCCTTAAGTAGTATGATAAGAAATTGTGCATTTTGTTAGACATGAAGCCGAGAAGTGGTGAACAATATGAAGCGATTTAAAGTAGTTAAGACCCTTTTCATCCCTGGATGTACCGGTAACCCCCTTTCCAACATCTAGCCGAAGCAAAAAGTGGGACCCACTCAGTGTTGCTGCCCATAGTTTTGGATGCGATGGCTCAGGTGTCAGACTATATTGAAAAGTAACTGATTTCCATCGCTGGCCAGCCCTGCCGCCTCTCCAACTCCGAGCTCCTCAAGTACTCTAATGTGTCATGCAAACCATCACACGCATGTTCTTCTTCAAGTCTTGTGTTTATCGTCAGTAAAACAGGATGCCAGGACTCTGACACTGGCAGCATTTAGCCTGACGGGGACGGGCGAGCCAGCTGGAGTACTCACACTTACAGAGGAAGGGATGAGCAGTGAAAGGAGAAAGCAATGAACTCTGAGTCATAGCGCTGGCACCCTCAAGGCCACTCTAGATAGATTCTGACTGTTTAGAGCAGAAAATAATAATAGATTTTAAGGGAAAACAGCTTGAGTTCCTACCAATTAGTCAGCATGTGTTTTCTAAAGGGGCACGCTGACACTGCTGGAAAGAGCCCTAAACATTTTTTTTGGGCAGAATGCAGAGAGGGTTTAACACATTTTTGTGTTTACATTTCCTCATTTGGCAGACGCTTTTATTCAGACGGACTTACACTTGATACAAAGTTACAATGTAGAGTCAAAGAAATTGTGAGTTAAAAAACTCATTTCAGGGAGGTTTCACCAAGACCCCACCAACCCTGTCTAACCAGGGACCCGAGATGTCGAGTCAAATCAAGTCCGATTTTATGTCTAGCGCTTTTACAATGGAGCATTGTCTCAAAGCAGCATTACGATTTTAGATTATCTTCTAATTTATAAATCCCAAACTGAGCAAGACTAGAGGGAAGTAAGGAGGAAAAATTCCCTAAACATTATAAGGGAAGAAAAACCTTGAGAGGACCAAGACTCAAAAAAGGAACCCATCCCCCCTGGGGCGCTTAGATGTTATATGTAAGATGTAAGTTTGAAGCGATGAAGTTATCTATATTATGAAGAGTATTATGAATGGAGAATATAAAAGCTGTAACATGTAAGCCCAATAATGAAGACAAATTCTACATAGAATAATGTAAAATATACAATTCACAGAGTGACTGTAGGACCTTGTGTTCTTGGCGAGAAAGTCTTGGTGGCATTTCATCTCATGGCCTGGCTGCCATTAATGGACAGGAACCCGTATCGTCCAGGTTCTGTTTGGGGGATCAGGACAAACAGGGGGATCCGACGACAGTCAGGTTTGAGTATGGAGGCCTCGTGGTCAGCGCTTCAGCCCTGACTTTGCTGCGACACACTGGCCAGCTGCTGGTGTGATGATCTGGGGAGCCATCGCATACGACAGTTAGTATTGATATGAGGGACACTAACAACTCAGCGCTATGTGCAGGACATCCTGCAGGGACGTGTTGCCTCTCATGTCTCATGGCAGGGCTTCCAACTGGCACTTTTCAGCAGGATAATGCTCTCCCCACACTCAGCAAGGGTTTCCCCGGACCGTCTCTCCACCAGATAGTAACCCATTCCTTGGTCTGCCCGGTCACCAGATTTTATCATGAATCAAGCATTTAGGGGACCAGCTGGGACACCAGCTTTGGCAGCTTATATGTGTGGAGGATCTACAGGCCCAGCTCTGTGCCAAGGGTACCAGACGGGACCCTGTATGCCTCATGCTTAACCGTATCTCATCTGTGTCCAAGCTAAGAGGTGGCAAGAGAAGTATAGAAGAAGGTAACATGAGCCTCCTTTCAATAAACGTATTCTTAGCTCTATTGTAATCACTTACATATATCATCATTACATCCACACATATAAAGTTTCATTTGATTCCAACACATCCTTCTTGGTGAATTAATATAATATAATATAATATAATTTCAATAGAGTAGCTCCTTAACACTTAGCCAGCTTACTTTAACTAACGTTAGTAATTTATTAAAAAAACCACTGACCACCCTGTTAAACTCACCTCAGTTTGTCTTTTACAGTCTTTTAGCCCACCTTGGGCAACAGAGAAGTCACTCTTGCAGTGCAGCGAGCAACACTCATTATTTTCTACCCCTATAAAGCAGGGATACACACTTTAGTGTAGTCTGGGGTGAAATGTGTTTTATATTGTATTTTTTTGAACACTCTGCCATAGCGCCGAGTGAAGACTAGTGAAGACAGGCAGACTGTAAAGCTTCACCCACAGAGAAACCTCATAGGTCTACTGAGCACAAAGAGACCAATCAAGGATGCTCTTTGTGACTCACTGTGTGTGTGTGTGTGTGTGTGTGTGTTTCTCTCTTGCTGTCTCTCCCTCGCGCTCTCTCTCTCACTCTCTTGCTCTTTTCGCGCAAAAAAAAAAAAAAAGAATGGTAGCTAGTGGCTAAGTTACTGGACTCTGGACCAGAAGGTCCCAGGGTTCAAATCCCACCTCTGCCAGGCTCAAATCCCACTGTTGGGTCCTTTTGCAAGACCCTTAAAGATTGGATTGTAAGACTGTATCAATTGTAAGTCACTCTGTATAAGGGCATCTGCTAAATGCTGCAAATGTAAATGTAGAATTTGTGGGCGCCAGGTAGCCCCTATTAAAATGGCGCGAGTGGTTTGATTCTGACCCTGGAAACTACCTGTGGTGTGGGTTTGCATGTGCTCACCATGTCTATGTTCGTTTCGTCTGGTTTCCTCCCACTTGCATGTGTTAGGTCAATTGGTCTCTTCGAAATTGGCCCACTGTGAGTGCGAGTGTGATGGGAGAGTGCATCTGTGTGTAATGGATTAGTGCCTTCTCCAGGGCACCTTGAGCTCTGTGTTGGCAGATAGACCCTGAAAATGAATGAATGATGAATGAGTGATAACAGAAACGACTATCTGTAGGACTGTGCATGCTTATTGGCTAAAGGCACTGGCCCTGTGGACCAGATAGTCCAGGGTTCAAATCTCACCTTTGTCACAGCTTCCACTGTGAGCCAAGGCCCTTAACGCACAATTGCTTGTATTGTATCAATTGTGAGTAGCTCTGGATAAATGTCAAAATTGGAGGGCCATCCCTGTCAGTGCACGCTTTCGGCTGCACCACGTTTTCTCTGGGGCAGGTGGCGTGCGGATAAAAATGTTGAAATTAAAAATGAATTTTAACAATAACAACCTGCAAGGACTGGCACCTTGTGCAGGGCTTGCTTACATCTGCATTCGTTGTTCTTTGGTTCTGTTTTTGGTTGTTTGTTTTTGGACTGTCATTCCCCTCCTTTTGAAAGGAAGGACAATCTTAGTGTTTGGATAGTGGGAAACACTGTGACTGGAAAGACACCAACAAATCTGAGAAAAACTTTTATTAATGCGGAGCCAAAAACATTCCCTGGATCATCACCATTTCCAGGCCAAGGGGATATGCTGTATTTTTTATTAAAAAATACCATTTTCAAGGCAAAGTATTGCCTTTTCATTTTTATTAATTTTTTCAGCTTATCAGAGACAAACTTTCCATTAAAAAAAAACAACAACAAAAGAAGAAACGTTCTTTGTTTTCAGGTGTGCTGGGACTCTTGCTTGAACACCCCTGAAAAGGGGGCTAGACACGCCTATGGTGCCCACTTAATATGCTTATGCTTCGAAGCTGTTATGGTTCAAATTAGACATTTTGACGACACGTTTTTAAAGGAGTCTTATCTAATCCTGTCTGCCTTTTCTAGCAAGCTCATAAAATCTGATTTTTTATATCTGGTGTAGAAGCTCTTCGGTTTCAAGAGCACCAAAAAGAGTATGAGGGTTAAAATAAATCCCTGATGATCAGGGTCGGCACAGTGCGTCCTCTGTATTGATTTTTCTTTATTGGGCTCAGACTGGAGCGCACTGGCATTTCGACAGTGACGGGAAATCTTTTATCAAAATGAAACAGCAATGTTAGAAAGAGAGAGAGTGCAAGATTGTGTGTGTATGTGAGAGAGAGAGAGAGAGAGAGAGAGAGAGAGAGAGAGAGAGACTCTCCAGCTGTATGACTCTTTCATTAAGGAGCAAAAGAACAGACTCCCAAAAAATGCCCTGCCATGAAGCTCAGTGTAGAGCCACTGCAGTAACAAAGCACAGTCAGAGCTTATTACCGCGCTGTATTATAAACAGCAAAAGCAGCTTTCCTGCTGGCCCGTGTGTGAGTCACAACTCGTCTCTAGTTCAGATATTAACGCTCACAGTGTGAGAAAAGCATCAGCATCCAACAAGGAGAGCGTCCTCTCTGAGCTTTCCAACTATATCCATGATTCACAAGTGGGATTTCAGTTCCACATCACGCAAAGTTGACTTGTCATTGTCTTTTGGATTTATGGAGAAATGGTGCACTGCGGTTGACCATAGAGGCACCAAAATGCTTCTGTGTTTGCTGTGTTATCCAGGCTGGTGTTTTATCTGCAGGCAAATAGGAGAATTCAGATTTAAAGCAGCAACTCAAAATCACTCGAGGGATGTTTTATTGATGGGCCCTAACATCATACCTTTCAGTGGCATCTGAGAACCTGAGAAAAGAATTCCATTTCTTCTCGACAGATAATCGATCCTGCACCATCGATGGATGTACCTTGTTGCTCTGAACGTATCATTTGTTAAAGGGAATATCTTAATTTTATAAAAAAAAATCTCTATTAAATACAATCTGTCTAGAATAAAATAAATGATGATAAAATAAATGAGACATAGTTTGTAACATGGGGCACCATTGGTGAAAATGGGAGTGATGTGGTGGCAACCTGCGGAGACCTGAAACAGAGTGAAAACATCCTGTGCTTAGGTTTCAGTAATCACGAGCTGGACTGGGCTCAGTAATTATGGCAATGATCCCAAATTCTGTGGTTTCTCTGTGTGATCCACACCAGAGTGAATGAATGAAAGTAGTTATTTGATTTATTAAGCAGGCACCATTACCCAGAGCAATTTACCAGACCATGTGACCATCATGTTGTAAGCCAGCCTGGGGTTAGAACCCAGGTCCTTCAGCCAATGCTGTTTCCAGGAGCTGCCTCATACTGCCAAGTCAGAGGATCTGCTAATGTCCTTTTAAAGGTCGTACAATACCTGTATGGAGGTCAGCCCACATTTTTAAAGGAATTACCCATAGTATACAACTCCACATGGTTCCCAGACTTTTTTAGAAGTTTTGAAGGCTAGAGATCGGGGTAAGAATTGCTTTAAGAATTGCTTTAAGAATCCACCCGTGCATTATTATCTTGTTCCTGTCTGTTGCATCTTCTCAGTCCTAGTTTGGACTGCTCTCTTATGTGCCCTTTAAGAGGTAAATTGGGTTTGTGTCCAGGCTGCCAGACAGAACACAAAAACAGATTATAGTGAAGCGGAGATGCAGCGTGTGCCAGACATAACCAATCTAGCGCTACACAATTCCACCATCTTCTGCTCATGCAGGGCAGAGGATGAAAAGTGATAAACAACAGCATCAGAGTCGTAGGGTGGATAGAGTGTATGAATTATGGACTACGGCAGTGTATTTCATGACTGGAGTTCATCAGGCTCACGGCCAGAGCACCATAAACCCCTTCTGCTTCCACCGCTTTCATTGGCAGTGATCCACACGGTGTGGGTTAAGCCAATATTTCTCCAGCGCCTCAAAAGTCACAGATCTGGAGTAGATGGGGCTCTTCTTCAGAAATAGGATGCGTAGGGTGAATTTGGAACTTATTGCTGCATATTTCCATAGATGCAAGTCTAGCCCAGACTGGGGCACTTTGTAGTTCTACAATTAACATTCCAGACTGTAGTCCATCTGTTTATCTTTATACTTTGTTTGTGCCCTCTAATGGTCAGGACCCCCACAGTCAGGTATTATTTTGTGGGTGGAGGATCATTCTCAGCACTGCAGTAACACTGATGTGGTTGGTGGTGTGTTAGTGTGTGTTCTGCTGGATTGAAAATAGTCCTCATACCAAAAATGTCCAGCCACCAGCATCCTGTAGGCAGCATCCTGTGAGCACACAAACTGTGCAACAACAGATGAGCTGCTGTCTCTGACTTTACATCTGTACTTAGGTTTTAGTGCATGCAACATGAATCCAACATCCATAAAACACAAACTGTAAAGCTGTGAATGATGAGCCCTCCGAATGCCACGACCTCATACTGGAGCCTGTTCCAGACAATAGACAGACACTGTGTGTGGAGTTTGGTGAAGGTAATCTCTTTTTGGAAGGGGATTAAAAGGTTTTATCCCTGAAAATGAAAGAAATTGAACACAAGCCTCATGTTTCTCTCAAACCAGATCTATCTATAGAGAGCAAATCTCTACAAGAGGAGATTACATGCTCCGATGGTCCTTCTCTAATTCCTACATTTTATTCAGTTGTAGGAATTCTGTCGCTGCGCTTGGAAAAGCGTAAAACACAAAATCATTCCTCGGAACCCCTGACTCCAGAGGGCGGGGAGGGGGCAGGCGGAGAAAAAGCTGCAGCTTCCTAAATATAGTGCGCCGGCTTATATCAGCAAATCGAAGCAGCATCTACAGCACTGCTGTAGAAAGGATAATCATTAACCCTCCGCTCACGCTCGCTATATGCTAGTCTCTTTAAAGCCATCAAGACTCGATTAAACTGCGGTTGCCATGGTTTCGTCTGTACAGCAATGCCAGGGCACTGTACAATCTCTCAGTGTGAGATGTGCAACATTAAAGGAAGGGTCAGTGATGTTCAGTCGGTGCTGCTTTTGAGATTGTACAAGTTCAGAGACGACTCTGTGATCTCCCCAGTCCCTCTAAAGAGGAAAAGATACCAAATGGAGGAGAAAACTCCAGCAATCCAGGCTGAAGCTGTCAGTCATGTCTGAGTGTTGCATGTTTCTGTTGCGAGTAACATGACATGCACTTTGTGTTAAGCTGAGTAGTATACACCATCTGGACAAAAGTATTGGGACGCCTACACATTACACCTACAGCTTTTATGGCATTCCATTTTAAATCCATAGGCATACATATGGAGTCAGTGAGAGTGGGGCCAATTTTGAGATGAAAACTTTGTTTCCTGCATTGCAAAAAAGATGCTGCTACCATGTATTTACACATTTCTTCCCCAGAAACAAGAAGATGCTGTTATCTGGTAATAAATGTTGATGTTAAGTGCAGTAAAACAGAGTGCAAAGAGAGACAGTGCATTTAAATATGTTCATTGCAAAAAAATGTCATTATACATCAGCCATCACCCTGCTCTCTTAATATCTGCATTGGCATCGACCATTAAAACAGCCATAATGGTCGACCCCTATATTATAATGCCACGAACGAATTATAGAACGAACCATTCAGACATGGCTAGGTGCTTGATTTGATACACGTGTAGCAATGGGACTGAATGAAACACCTGAATTCAGTGATTAAGAGGTGTGTCCCAATACTTTTGTCCCTATAGTGTAGCTTACTTGTTAACTAAGGATGCACAGTTTGGGCACAAAACTAATTTGGCTCATGAGTGAAGTTTATGTATTATGTATTACGTATTATGGGAAACTAGGTCAACTTTAAGTATTTACCTCAGTGTAGATTAGGGAAGAAATATTTCTTTTATCATAAAAGCTGACATGGCATGTAGCAGCACAGCTCTAATGATTACGATCCGAGTTTGGGTTTTCCCTGTGTCTTTTTCCCACATCCCCAAAACATGACACGTGCTTGATGGAGGGGCATATCTAACTTAAATTATGTCTAGGTGTGTGTGAGTATAAATGGATAAAAGCTGGACAACTAGAACTGTCATGATTTTAGTGTTTAGGGTTGATTGGTGTTTTTTTGCATAATGTGCTCATTGTTTCGTTGTCTCTGGGTGCGTCTCAGGTTGTGCTTTGGAGTGGGATAACCTGACGTGTTGGCAGGCTGCCAGCGTGGGCGAAATCGTAGTGGTCAACTGCCCGAGCTCTTCGAGTTCATGAGCCCTGAAGAGGGTGTGTGGTTGTATTCCCTATAGACATAATACAACTAGAATTCATGATCTGATTTTAATCTGATATATATTTTTGATATGCCATTCAGGTTTTGGCAAGATCAGCAGGAACTGTACAGAAGACGGCTGGTCTGAGCCTTACCCTCATTATGTGGATGCCTGTCTGCCCGATGAGAACACCAAAACCGGGTGAGTTGTGCAGCAAGAAATAAAACACAAAAGCCAAAGATTAAAGGCACCTTCGTGGTCATGAGTGGTCACGATACTGCACTATATTTGCATCAGTAAACGCTCAGAGGTTTGTTTATAACCAGACATACCTGGAAAACAGACAAACACCTGAGTTTCCTTGAAATAGTGCATTAAATCCTTTATTTAATATCTACTCTGTGTGTCCCTCCAGGATATGTACTACGCGTCAGTGAAGGCTCTGTACACAGTAGGCTACAGTACCTCTCTGGTGTCCCTCACCCACCGCATGGTCATCCTCTGCAGGTTCAGGTCAGTCCAACAGCGATGCTAACCCATAATTACATCTTATAGCCAGCAGAGAGTAGGGGAACCTCTGCAGGCCCAAATCCCATTTCAGCTCTCATTTTCCCGCCTGTGAAAATTGGATTCCATCCTGCTGTTTGGAAGCAGACCCTTTTTTTGCTCCCTGCTTAAAGGGCTTGCGATTTGATTCTGTTTGTGTTGCTGGAGTTGCAATGAAATGGGCTTGGACCTCCATGGAGAGTTCTTTGTGAATCAGCGTCAGCGTGTTCTGGGTGTAGTTGCTGTAAATCCAGAGCATTAATTGTGTATAATAGTCATAGTGTTTTGTTTTTTTTTACAGAAAGCTGCACTGCACAAGGAATTTTATCCCATATGAACCTGTTTGTGTCCTTCATCCTGCGAGCGATCTCAGTTTTCATCAAAGATGGAGTGCTGTATGCTGAGGAGGACAGCGAACACTGCTTTGTCCACACGGTAAGGGCTTTTGGAATCACTGTAGCACTCCAGGCCGGGTAGAGCTGTGCCCTCTAAATTCTAGTGCCCCAGTATGACCAAGTAGTCTGCTCTCTAAAATCGTGTGTTGCACCAGTATGACAAGTATAGGCTAGAAAGAAACACCTCTGGTTCAAATATTCGTACCATGCATGCTACCCATACTACAACCTCCATAAAAATATGGTATTGTGCAGTATTATGAGTAACCAGGAGTATGTAGTGTGTACTGTACTCTGAATTGGCTGAGTATAGCAGTAGGAGACCCTGTCTGACCAAATACTGCCCTCCCAACAACATCAGCACATGCTACTTATTTTGGTATTAGAACTTTTGCAGGAATGTGTGTGTTTTAACGATAAATGACGATCCATTTCAGTCCAGCACTAACAGACATTATTTTACCCCTAGGTGCCGTGTAAAGCAGTGATGGTGTTCTTTCACTACTGTGTCATGTCTAATTACTTCTGGTTGTTCATCGAGGGTCTGTACCTCTTCACCCTGCTGGTGGAGACCTTCTTCCTGAGAGGAGATATTTTTACTGGTACACCCTCATCGGCTGGGGGACGTGTACATGTAGGCATTTAGCAGGTCCAGTATCTTAACCTCTAGACCACCACAGTCCAAAAGTCGCAGCTTCATTAGTACTCGTTCTGTAATTAGCATCAGATATCAGACTTTTAAGTTATGCAAATATATAATCAGAAAGTAAGGAGAGGAGCCACAGCCCTGCATTAACTCTACTCTGGTCTTCATATAACCTTAGACAAACTCATTCTGTACAAACAATAAGACTAAAACAATTGTAAGCTCACCAGATGAAAAATGAGTCACCTGTGACTGAAACGTAAGAAACGTAAGAGTCGCGATTCGATTTGGCATGGACTGGACAAGTTTCGGATGTAGGCGACTTCAATGTTCAACCACTCTTGCGTCAAGGAATTGCACAGTTCAGCCAGATTTCGTGGATGTCTTCCCTGGCAGCTTACTTGTTGCTCCAGGTAGTCCCACAGATTTGCAAGAGGATGCACATCTGGGGATTTTGCGAGCTCCTGAATGTTTGTTATGCCAATCAGTTACATTTGCAGCCATGTGAATATGAGAATTGCCATCATGGAATACCGGGATGGGAATGTTATGTTCCTCAGGGCAAACCCTGGCACGCAGTCCTCATTGAAGCCTTCCTGAGGTCTTCGGGAATTTTTGTGTCTCTTTGCTCACTGTAACTGGCCAACTTTGTGAACGGAAGTGAGTAAAGGCATCTTGCGTGCCACTCTGTTCCGTATGTTCATGGTATGCAGTTCCCTGCAGAGTGTTCTTTCAGGAATTGGTGGTGAAGGATCTGCCTTGATTCTTGAAGACTAGACAAGTTTATTTATGTAGCACATTTTAAAGACAGCAAGTGTCAACAAAAGTGCTGCACAATAAAATAATCAGGTTAAAAGATTATTAGCAAGTCACTAGAATCAAACAAAATCAGCAAGTCAAACAAAATCACACATAATATCTAAAAGGATTCAAATGCCCAAGTGAATAAATGAGTTTTCAAGTTTGTTTTTTGCCAATCAGTTACTTCTGCTCGCCACCCGTTTTCCACACATTCACTGCACTGTACCACCTCTTCTCAGTTTCTGAATCCTGTCGCACAGCCCACAGCTATTATAGCCCAATCATCCTCGTACACTGCCATCTCCTGGAGCCTGAATTTACTACCACCTTAAACAGTCAAGGTTTGGTCCAGGAAGCTTACATTTCATGTGTTTACTGAACAAGACTGGAAGAAGTATGTGAACCTCTGTGTTAACTCCTTGTTCAGGTGACATAGTGACTCAGCTTAGGTAGGAGGTGTGTTGTAAAGACATTGTGCCTTTTTAACAAAGATCTGTTCAAGTCTCCCAGACTCGGTCACAACAACTTTTTGCTTGACTGTGTGAAGCTTTTGTTCACCAATCCACAATATCATTGATTTATTTGATGTTACAGGAACCCCAACCATTTGCGTGACCATATGGGCGGTCCTGCGGCTGCATTTTGATGACTCAGGGTATGTTTGCTCCGGTGAAATAAAGTGCATGCAGACTAAATTAATTCATCTTACCATACAAACTAGTCTAACTAAACTAGGGTTGATTTAGCCCTTTATTATAAACAGAATGCATAAGGATACATTCATTTTTGCAGCTGCTGGGATATGAATGAAAACACTGCCCTCTGGTGGGTGATCAAGGGACCTGTGGTTGCTTCTATTATGGTAGGCAAACGCGTTTTATCTCTTCAAAGCTATGTATATAGAAATAATGGACTGACCTGTAATTAATGGATTTGCTCTTTCATTAAGAACCATGGCAGCTCTGTGTCTGGCTGTCAGTGTGGCACTATGACGAACATCCTTCTTATTTCTTCATCAGATTAACTTTGTGCTTTTCATCGGGATCATCATCATCCTCGTCCAGAAGCTGCAATCACCAGACGTCGGAGGAAACGAGTCCAGCATTTACCTGTAAGTAGGCCTGCGTCGGTCGCCAAGGAAACACATCTTACACCCAGAGAGCATCTGATTAGCTGGGAGATAGCCCTGCAACCCGCCGTGTAGGTTTGAATGCTATGTTTGGAATGAATTCCTGTTGTGTTCTGCAGCTCCAGCAGACACAGATTGGTTTTATAACTGGTCTTGTGAGGTTTTAAGTGTCATTTCTTATAGATTACAGTGTATTAAGAAGAACAATGTGTTTGGCTGATTCGAATGTTGATGGAGGAATGTGTGTGCTCACTGCACGCTTAATGTGAACCGTTCTTCATGCTTTAGCAAAGAAGCACAACTTTTCCTGTTACTGGTCATGGTTGCGAAGTGGCTTAACAAGGGCTAAGTCGTAATACTGTCTATCGATGCAGTTTTGGCTTCCGTGGACAAAAGTATCAGGTCCACCAGCAACACATACAAGGTTTAATTAACTAGGTTCAGTTAACCTAATGCATGTCTTTGGATTGTGCGCGGAAACTGGAGTACCCAGAGTAAACCCACGCGGACACGGAGAGGACCCAAGCCGCTCCACCCTGGGATCGAACCCAGGTCCTGCCTCACAGCGGAGGTTAAATAGCGCATACCTGTACATTTTATAGTTTATAGAAGTGGGAGTGTGGTGACCAGGTGAGATTCAGTGCAGATGAAGCAGAAAATCAGGATCAAACCCAATTAATTTAGAAGTTTAATTGGGAACTATTGATGCATCCAATCATTTTTTATCCATTTTTGCTGCAAAACGGAAAACAAACAAAAATCCGTCCTCCCTATAACCAGACCGACTCGCTGCAAGGAAGTGACCTCATGCCAAATATGTGGTGTGGCACTTTAAGAACGTTTCTTTTCTGTATGGTAGGCATATGCCATTAGTCCAATTTGATCCAGCCCAGAGTTCTGAACCAGTATTTTATTTTGATTTCACAGACAGTATAAATACATGATGACTTTTAAACCATATTCACAACCAAGTCACAAGCTTTCATTTCTTTAGTTATTGGTTTAGGGACAGTCCCTAATTCTGTACGGCTGCTTGATGTGTTTTGTGTATGCGTGTGAACGCGAGTGGCTAATGTGTGAGTGTATTCTGTCCTAAAGAGGTGTTTGTCGTACTTGTTGTGTTGTCTTTGTCATGTTTAGCAGCTGTGCTCAGAAATGCTTCAGTGAGCCCGCACAGGCTGCCCAGCATTCGTGCAGGATGTCAGAGCTTTCTACCATCACCCTGTAAGTGTGTGTATGTATGTGTGTGTGTCTGTGTTTGATTACTTGTGAGAAAACATCAGCCATGGTTTCATGTTTACATGCATTAGCTGATCGAAGGCATGGCGAGTTTAGGAGATATTGTAATGCAAGCTCAAGCACACAAGCTGATTTACTAAGGGCATCTGCACCGAATTGCATCTGTCACATGACCAACATAACCCATATCTTCGTCTTTGCCTTGATGAGTCGTCCCGTCAGCAGGAATGCAAGGAAGAATCAGATTAATCAGAATGAATCTGATAAATCGTTCACTTAAAAGAATCAAATCACTAAGCGAACTGTCAAGCCCATCTCT
>JAJAGP010005025.1:0-39086 GCA_025084515.1 Ancistrus triradiatus | reverse complement strand
CACACACACACACACACACACAGACACACACACCTTTGACTTTGTCTCCTTTGTTGAGGCTGATCTCCCTCTCGCCCTGGGCCGTGTATGAGCGCGTGGCCACAAACGATCGGCCCGGTACAGCACTGTACAAACGCCGGCGCTGTCCCGGAGCTGGACCCTGTGAACCGATAGAACCCGGCCTGCCAGCACACACACACACACACACACACACACACACAGTTACTCACCAGTATAATTACATATAAAAAATAACGCACCCAGATGGTAATGTAGGATCGCTCAAACTCTCATGATATGCAGATGATTACAGGTGGGGTCTGATTATACACTGGGTCTCGCCACAAGAGGGCGTAAAAGTGCTTCCCCTATAGCGGTGCTACTTTTGGGTAGTGTACCTGTTGGTGAGAGATCGTTCAATGCACTCGAAGACATTTTGTCCGGTGTACAGACTTTTAGAGGAGGCACATCACTGGACTGACAGAAGCAGGATGGAAGTTTCTGGGCCGCTCTGACCTAGCTGCTAGGAGGTGTTGGGAGCAGGGGTTTTATGGGGGCACACACACGGTGAACAGGCTCCGGACGGCCCAGACAGACCCCCAGTAGAGAGGATTGTTTGATCTGGTGACAAGCAAGAGGAGCTCATACAGTTTGCTTATCCACCATCCAGACACAGGGGGCACCCTCACTACCCACCCCAGTCTCTGCCCGGACCGTTTCCAGGAGCTTAGCCGAAGGAAATTTGTTGTCACGTCGCCCGTTACATGATGGCCAGCAACTATTGCCTTCGTTAGCAGTGGTGTCATGAACAAAAAACCTGGACTGCTACGGACTGGAACCGTATCGTCTTTACAGACAAATCCAGGTTCTGTTTGGGATCCGACGACAGTCGGGTTCAAGTATGGAGGCCTCGTGGTGAGCGATCAATCCTGCCCTTGCTGTGGAGGGACACACTGCCCAGACTGCTGGTGTGATGATCAGGGGAGCCGTCGCATACGACAGTTGGTCACTTCTAGTAGTGATACGAGGGACACTAACAGCTCAGCGATATGAGCCTAACATCCTGCAGCCCTCTCTGGTTTGTGTAACTATGTATGATGTGTAAGTGTGAGATGTTGTCTAATTGTGTTATAGTGATTGTATAATGATTGTGTCTCACCCCTGTCTCCGGCTCTGTCTGCTGCGGTCGTCTCTCTCTCCGGATCGGCCCCGGGACGGTGACCGAGTTCGGGCTCCACGGGGACTGCTGGAGCTGCGCAGTGTGCCACCATGTTTAAGACCCTAACACACACACACACACACACACACACACACACACACACACACACACACACACACACAGCTATAGAGCTCAGACCTGCATAGTAAATATCCTATACCTGATCATAACAACCAGAATTTCAAACATTTTCTATTTCAATTGATTTTTTAGCTTTATTCTTACCATTTGATGAATCTATATTAGGATGTGATGTACAGTACTGTGCAAAAGTCTAAGGCCACAGTTAGATTTGTTATTTTAGCAATACTACAATGACCATATATAACATATTGCCCATGACCGGACTTGTATTCATCACTCCATAATCCTCTTCTCCACTGATCTTCATTCCAATCTCTGTGAGCTTTAGCATATCTTTGCCCTTTCATCCTGTTCCCCTTCCAAAAAAGTGGTTTCTTGGCTGCTACCCTTCCAAAAAGATCATTCCTGATCAATTCTTCAGACTGCAGAAGGGTTACGTTGGCCCCCGATGAAGCTGCCAGATGCTGCTGTTGATCAAGTGTAAGGTTAGGTCACACTAAATACCACTGTAGCCTATAGAAGCTATTATCTGATTTTTTAAAATATGGAATACAACTTTCCTGTATTTTCTGGTTGCATTCTAATAAAGAAACTTCAAAATCATTATATATGGTCATTACACCATTGCTGAAACAATGCAGCTAATCTAATGGTGGCCTAAGACTTTTGCACAGCACTGTACAATTATATAATCTGTGATTTATCTATATGGATATCTAATATACAATAACACAGTATAATAGTAATAATCTGTGATTAATCTATACAGGGCAACCTCAGAATTTGATGAATTGGTTTCAGGAGGCCGTTTGTTTGAGGTTGGAATCAAATTTCCCCTTAAGAAGTAATGTCAATAGGATGAATCCGTTCTGACCCCCAAATGATTGCTTTCCATATATTGTTTATTATGTATGATCTGTTTGTATGTAATTAGTGATTAAAAACATCAGTAAAGCAAAGGAATGTAATCAAATAATAATAATCATTAAATACATGAAATAAGTGAAATCTAACATGAGACAGTGGCGCCGAGACTGGGGGTGTGTCTGAAATCGCACCCATAGACTGATATAACACACTTAATATAATAATATAGTAATAAAATAATATAATATAATATGCCTACGATCGCACCCTAGCTCTTCTTCCTCTTATTTTGGGTTTCATGGCGACTGGCCCACCGTCCTGCTGGATTGGAGGGAAGCTCGCACCACTCAGTGTTGGACTGTTTGTAGGGTGCAGATGTTCGAAGTCTGAATTTGTGTTCAAATATTATTCAAACGGACCCTTCACTGTCGAGTAAAGAGGCCTTCGAAATCTACTGGATTAGTATGTAATATGCAATCATACTGTATAATCTCTGAATAATCTATATTAGGACGTAATAAGCAAGCATATAATCTTTATAATCTGTAATTCATCTACACGGGGACACACTTTGAGCTGAATGTGCTTTGAGATGTAATCTACAATTATAATGTGTGAACAATCTGTACAATAATATCATTTTTATAACCTCGAAATAATCTGTATGGTAAGCTACAAATATTAAAACTCATTATCCGTAATAAAATAATCCTAATTTTGTGATTACAGTGCAGTATATTAGGATGTCATCTATAATCTGTGATTCATCTATATTGAGATGTAAGTACACTAAAACGTCTTCCTAATACTGAATTTATTTCCATCCATAACTTGTGATTAGTACATATAGGAAATATAATCTCTAATCTATAATAATGTTTATTGGACCATAATATGAAATCATAAACCTGTATAGTCTGGGGGCTCGTACAGTCTGTTCAGGAATAAAACCTTTATATTTACAACATTTATCCAGAGCGCACGCACACACACACACACACACACACACACACACACACACACACACACACACCCCGGTGTACCTGTACAGAGACGATGTTCGGTGAGGCCGAGTTGGGGAAAGCCATCCACTCGGGGACATTCATACTGTTGTCGCTGTTGGCCCGGAGGAAGGGGTGCGGGTGGGGAGGTGCCAGGGTGCGCCCGACGCTCTCCCGCCTCTGAGGTGCAAACTTGGGCGACTCCAAAAACGGAACTGAAGAAAAAAACCACACAAATGTGCACAATCTTTTATTGTAGTGTGCTGATATGTTGAAATTGATGACATTACTGTTACTACTGTGGGATGATTAGTGAGTGAGTGAGTGTGTGCGTCTTTGTGTGTGTGTGTGTGTGTGTGTGTGTGTGTGTGTGTGTGTGTGTGTGTGTGTGTGTGTGTGTGTGTGTGGTACATTCCGACATTCCAAAGTCTAGCATTCCAGCTGCGTAATCCTCGGACTCACCCACATCTGAATCCCGATGGTTTTTAATGATCTCTCCCAGCTCAAAGTGGCCAGACATCACAGCCACCTGACATCACATGCACGCACACACACACACACACGCACACACACACGCGCACACACACGTCAAAAATTTCTCAAGGTCTTAAAAGTCTCACAAGTCGAGCTATAAGCATAAGCAGAGGCTGTCTAATGTAAAGAGTATTACAATGTAAAGTAATTTTTTCCATTTTTTTATTCTTGTACGATGAAAGAATCTTAATCTGATCTCGGCTCGGCTCAGACTCGGCTCTATCGGTCTATCACTTGTCATAATACCGCTTTAACCCACACAGCCTGACCTGTCTGCTTACAAACGTCGCACAGGTTCTCTCACCTGAAATGGTGTCTGTCCGCTGTTGTTCTTTATGTCTTTGTTAGCGCCGCGGTACAGCAGGATCCGTGCACAGCTCTCCTGAACAACACAAACACAAACACACACAACCTGCAAATCAACAGCGAATGAAAGATGCTTTCAGGCTTTGAAGGCAGAAAATAACACGGTAACGTTCCTTTTGTTTTTGTTTTGAGTAAGTCTTTCGAGTTTGGCAAAGAGGCAAAGAAAAGAATGTAACTGGCTTTTGAATGAATTCATAATGCATTCTTGTTATGGATTTGAATACTGGGACAAAGCATTAGCATCTTAGTTAGCATCAGGGTTACCTATACAACCATAAACTCCCAGAGTAAAACCACGGTTCATTTTCGTCAGACCATCACAGAGAGCTTATTACTTATTACAATAAACCCATGATCCCATCCCTAATCCACACAGACAGGATCTTCCAGCAGTAGGTTTGTGTAACATTAATCTCCTGCGTTGTTCTGCTAATGATGTAACGACCACACAGAGCAGCTTCATCATGAGCTTTTTGTCCAATAACCTGAGAAACTGCCCTCTAGAGACCGCTGGGAAACCGCTGTACCAGGCTTTCTGCAGACGCTGTGCAGACAGAAGCACAGACTGGCGTGTATGATTTTAGGAAATCAACAAAACATGTCACCTGACTGCGCAAAGTTTCGGCAAAGTTTTGCACGTGACTTTTTTACACACGGATTCATAATCGAGCTGATTTTGCTATGTATCTCCAATCAGATCAACTTTTATAGATTTATAGATCGTTTGCTCTAACGATCCATCCAGTCCAGCCGGTGTCTTAAGAATTCTAGTAGGAAATAAAGCGTAAGCGTGACAATCGATTTCGATCCCCGACCAGAGAGGCTTTACCTTGTTGTACAAAGCGCAGATGTGTAAGGCAGTGTTTCCTGAGGCATTCTGGGACGACGAGTCAGCGCCGTAAAACAGCAGATGCTCCAGATGCTGCGAGTTTCCATTCTGACAGGCCTGCAGGAGGAAGGAGAAGGAAGAGGAGAAGAGGAAGGACGAAGACAGAGAGCGCGACAGAGAGAGCATGATGAAGAGTGGGGATGAGAGAAGCAAGGAGAATGTATGGAGGAAGTAAGAGAGAGAGAGAGAGAGAGAGAGAGAGAGAGATACTTCGTCAGAAATCTGACACTTTTTAATTAACACTGTTGTAAAAGTGAGAGACGGCGAGAGGGCGCTACATCAAAATAGACTCATAAAGGTACAAATCACACCATATGACCTTATCTCACACACACACACACACACACACACACACACACACACACACACACACACACACACACACACACACACAGAAAGTTTTTACAAAACTACACTTTTGTTTGTGAGGAAAAACCAAACGCCCTCACACTGACATTGTTTAGGGTGAGCTGTTCTGCCCGACGACCGAGCTCTGATTGGTCAGCCTGACTTTAACAATGCAGAAATCAGAACAGGCTCCGATTAAACATTTTACGCAGTCCGTCAGTTTCGGACTCAGTTTGAAGGACGACGTTAATATATGTGTTCTTTTTCAAAACTTGACGTGCAGTTTTTTCGTATTCGGTGTGAAAAGGCCTTAATTGTCCCAGTGACTAAGTGATCAGTACTTTGTGGCCCTTGGTGATGCTCGTGACATCTTGAAAACTTTCAGAAACATTAGCTTATTAATCATTTAAAGAAACTCTGTTTAGAGCAATCAGACTTCTAGCTGTATTCCTCGTCTTCCATTCTGATAACGTGTTACCACCTCCTCATCGCCAAATGTAAGAACTCATCGTGGGTTAAAAAGTGAAGATCTTAGATTTGTTTTGTCCAACAAATCAGGATTATTCTCGCAAAGAAATAAAGGAAAGAAAATAAAAGTGAGTAAAAGTTGCATGAGGTTAAGAGCATAAGAAAAGGTAGATCCAAAATCAGAAGGTCGAGATGCCTCAGCATTGATAAATGTTTGATAAAGGAATCCCTTGCCCATGTGGTTCTATCAGCTACTGATGAATGACGGCTCCTGATGCAGTGCTGTCTGAGGGAGGGGAGATCACCACCTTCAGTTTAGGCTTTTTAGGAACTTCCTCCAGATTCTGAATGGTTTAATGATATTATGCTCTGTAGAGGGAGAGATATGGAAATCCCTTCCAATCTTTCTTTGAGGAACATTGTTTTTAAACATTTCACATGTTCTCACTCAGGCTTTTGTGGGTGCTGCTTTTGTACCAAATCATGAATATAATCAAATGTTTAAAATCACATCATTATTTAGTTTTGTACCTCATTACCAGCCTCAGACCCAACTGTTTTTTGCAGGCCTGAAATGCAGGAATGGATGTTTATTAACAAATGAAATGAAGCTGACCAGAAAAAAACATGAAACATCTCAGGTTCATTCTGTCTGCAATGAAATAAAAGTCAAAGTCAGTGAAGGAAGGCTTTGGAAGGTGAATGGATGTGAGGATGAGGATGAGGATGAGGATGACTGTGTTACCTCTTGCTTTCTTCTCCGTGTGGATTGATGAAGTGACTGACGGGCTTGGAGGATGGAGGGACGATGTAACGAGACATTAGAAGAGACAGAAGAGTGAGAGGCCATGCTGGATGGTTTGAACTCAGACAGGTTAACACACATTATAAACACACACACACACACACACACACACACCTGGTGGGTCTCGTCCCAGCCGTTCTCGTCTCTGACGCCGATCTTGGCTCGGTGATAAAGCAGCGTTTCGCAGCAGGACGTGTCGCCCCCTGTCAGCACAGTGTGGTAGAGCGGGGTCAGCCCGCGCCGGTCCTTGTAGTCCAGAGACGATCCCAGAGACAGCAGAGTCTAACACGGACAGGAGACAGTGTGTGATTAACCACGCTAAACTAACCGCTACAGACGTTTGGTGAAAAGAGGAAGCATAAATGTAAGTAAAACACACTTAATAAATCAATTAACAAGCTCCGAGCTCTGGCTGAACAACACAAATTAATCTCTGAAGCAGTGAATCATTTGGCCATGAAAGTGATTCAGTCCTTGGTTTGCAAAGTGTTGGTGTTTGAATCAGTGAATCATTTGGCCATGGAAGCGATTCAATCCTTGGTTTGCAAAGTGTTGGTGTTTGAATCAGTGAATCATTTAGTCATGGCCTGCTGATTAAGAGAGTAATGAATCTTGGTTGTGACCAAACCATTAATTAATTCAAACACTAGCTGCCTAAATGAGAGAGAATTGAATCCCAGTCATGGTCAAATGATTCAATGATTCTATCTCTGTTCCAGAAGGAGTGAGCGAGAGAGAAATGAATCCCTCTGACTCTGAATCATTTGTTCATGTGGGTCAGAGAAAAGTAAATGACCAAATGATTGAAACCCTTGACACGCTGTATAATAAATTGACTTGGACGAAGATTCATTGGTTCAAAAACTGAACCGCTGAATTAGAGATGAAAACTCTTGGATGTGACAAAGAATCACTAATTCAAGCCACAATATGAGAAAGGAGTGGATCTGAAAGATTCACTGACTCACTGAGTCAGACAATTATTCGCTGACCTGCTGATGTAGAATCGGTAGAATTACAAGTGTGTCCGCTTTCAGCAAACAACAGAAAAGACTCACGCATGTATCACGCAGTTACTGATACTGATTCATTCACCTTGGTGACTCATTCAAATCGTTTGCATTACATAAACAGCTCTGATGAATGAGTGTGTGATGCAGCGGCGCTTCATTCAGACAGAGCTGCGTTACATAATCCTGCTCTGATTTTCCTGTTTGCTTTATTAACAAGTGCAGAACACTGGATGTCCACAGAGAGGCGCTGCTGTAGTACGTCTAGAGCGGTACCACAGCACTGGACCAGACCCAAGTGGAGCTGCTCATCTCAATCTCAAGCCAAAGTAGTTACCAGTTACCGCAGAACCCAAAGGCCAAAATGTGACTGATCTAAATGAAAACGTAGGTGCTGTGCGAAAAACTAGTTGTAGACTCTGTTCCATAGGGTATTGCAAATATGAGGGCTGTTACAGACCGAACATGACACGAAAAAGTGTCTAAAATATTTGGACGTGATTTTTCGCCTCGAAACTATACACACAAAACAGGACACATTTTTGTATTTTGCTGCAAGATGAACCAAATGTCTTCTTCAAGTAGTGAAGCTGTCCTTCTGCTGCTCACAGAAAAATGCAAACGCCAATATGGGGTGCATCTGATTTAGGAAATGAAGATAGAAAGGAGCACGGAGAGTTTCAGCGTCTCATACAAGAGCATGATCAAAATGATCTGATTTAGATCTATCGCTCAACTGGAAGCTTTTACTCAAATATAATTTATTATCAATTAGAAATAATATTACGATTATTCTTAATACTGAACACTTTATAAGCAGTAAAACGGCTCTGAGGTTCAGAGGAGGTGAGGACACAACGGAGGGTAAAGGAACAAAGCTGAATTATTCAACAGTTAGTTCTGACCTCACAATTTGATTGGTTGAGAAGCGTTCTCGCACTCTTTTTCACACAAACGGTATCACTCCGCTGGGGTGTTTCCAAGAAACCACAGGCTTTATGCACACATAAGATATACAAATAAAGCACTAACCCTTATAAATAACTAAATTCTGTCGGTTAATTCTATCGGTATTTGTCAGCATGAAAGCAGATTCAGTATTAAATTCAGGGCTTTATTTCCGAGATTTATTTTCTTGCAAAAAAAAACACTGTTGTATAAAAGCAATAGAACGCTTCAGGTCGTGTGTGATTCCCGATAACACACTCCCTCTCGGGTTCTATTGCTTAAATAAAACACCTTGTTTTTACTCAGTCTTGTTCCGAGTGTGAAAAGGCTGCCAGTGGAAAGGCATGCTGAAAAAACAGGAGCTGCTTCATGAGGTACATAAACGAGGTTTTGTCACTGGAACAGAGGGAGCATCAAATAACAGTCGCCGTCCAAAAAAACACGTTTGGTGTGGAAGATACCGTATTTATATACACTTATATAATTTACTGTCATCCGAGTAAATCAGACAAAGCCGACACGTTCGGTGTGAAACAGCCTTAGCTGTGCTGTGGTGAGTTTGTCGTATCTCCTTTTATCTCCAAGCTGCACACCGAGCTACTCCAGAGAACTGCTCTATTTAACTAGATAGAGACGCACATGGCGTGTGTGTGTGTGTGTGTGTGTGTGTGTGTGGTTACCAGTAGGGCGGTGTGTGCATGGGCTCGGACGGCTTTGTGCAGAGGAGTGAGTCCGTCTTTGGCCCTGAAGTCGATGTGAGCTCCACCCATCACCAGGATCCTGATCACCTCTCCTGCCCCTGGCTCACACTGCACAGCCAGCGTAAGGGGAGTTTCTGTCACGCACACACACACACACACACACACACACACACACACACACACACACACACACACACACACACACACACTAGTTCGACTTTGCCATGACAGAATTTTAGCCCAAGACCAACCCACATGCTCACACCTGACCCTCAACACAATGTCCAATCTAATGTCCAATCTAAACCCTAAACCAGGGGCATCAAACATACAACCAGGGAACCAGAACCAGAACAAACACTGTACAGTCTCAACCTGACCAAAAAAGCCCAGAACTAATACTAGGCAAGAACTGAACACCCAATTTGAACCCAACTCTTGACCAGTAAGTCTAACCTTTTGGACAATTATAATGCCCGGCTCCCCTCGAGCTGTTCTCGTACCATTACTCAGACCACATCAGAGGGCAATAGCACCCCCTACCCTCCTCTGATTGAGTGAGGATGCCATGCCACCAAAACTTAACCGCGAGATCCTACAGTGTCTCTGTTCACCGGACTAAATAACTCTGATAATTACTCATTCCCTACATTATTATATTTCTTATTTTATTTATTATATATACTATATACTGTATACTATTCTCTATTTTATTATACTCTTTACACTATTGTATTGTCTTTCATTTATTACAGTCTATATTAGTGCTGAATGGTATGACCTCCTGATTATGATTAATTATTGTGTACCCACAAATAGTTCCCTGGACTATTTGTGGGTATTTGTTGAATATTTATAATAACTGAAAATCCTTTGTGATTTAGTAGAATGTGGCGTCGGTTAGTTCCTTCCATCTTCTGGAATCTTTTTCATACTGTGTAACGTTTCTAAACACGCAGTGGGGAACATATTAAGAGAATTTTTAAAAAAAGTATTAACAGAATAATAAAAAAGACAACATTGAAACGATCTAAATTATTTAATAAACTATTACATAATGATATAACTTAATTTGATCGTCAGATCCCTTTTTGAGTCTTGGTTCTCCCATGGTATAATGTTTATGGAGTTTTTCCTTGCCACTGTCACCCGAGGCTTGCTCAGTCAGGGCTCTGGGCCTCGATATTAGAGATAATACAAAATTGTGAAGCCACTTTGGGACGATGCTCCATTGTAAAAAAGTACTATAGGACTAAATCCGAGTTTGATTTTGGAGCATGTTCTTATGGAAGAAATCGTGTTCATGATTTTCTTGCTACGTTTTACATATTTACTTGGACCCAGCTCTCTCTCTCTGTGAGCGAAAGACCGAGTATAATTAAATATTCATCCAGATGAAAACTCATTCATCAGTATGTAACCTCTCTACGCTCTAATCTCTCGGTTTGCTGAGCAAAGCAGCTCTCACCTAGGTCTAACAGTCTTCACTGTGGAGGCTGCAGGAATACTTCAATGAAATGAATAAGTCATCAAAACTGTAAATCAAGAGTTCTGGAACACAGACTCAGTGCTGCCATGTCGTGGTGCCACTTGGCATGAGGTTGTTTCTCATGTTGGCAGACTGTGATCTGATACGATACGAGGCAGGCACAGGACTGTGATGGCAGCACGAAGCAAAACCGTCCGCCTCTCACTTCTCAGGCGTTCGTCAAACAGCCCTAATAATACCCCCTTCAGGGCAGGCGAGAGGTGTTAAAACTCTGCAACGTATCGATCATATCGTTACTGGAAGTTTGTTTCAATCCAGGGCTTCCAGTTTGGTGAAATGGTTAGACGGGTTCTGAGCTGATACTCGAGCTGCAGGTTCTGGTTTTAGTTACTAGAGTACTATTTAGTTACTGTATTTTTTAGGTATCTGTACTTTACTTGATTGGTTCTGTAACCTAATACTTTATGTTTACTCCACTACATTTCAAAAGAAAAATCTGTCATTTTTACTCACTACATTTTCAAAACATGCTCAATACTTATCGATTTAATTATCTATTTTATCTATCTATGTATTTGTTCTTTTTTTATTTAGGCAATTCTAGTCAGGCACCTAATGAAAGAAATCAGAATCCTGGGTTTATACTCCATAATGCTTTCTACTCCCAGAAATATCTGTTTACACTTTTGTTTAATAGACACTAGAGGTTTATCCATGTCCCTTTGACTGTGAAATCTATTTCCGTGATGAATATAAGATATAAGAAATATATAAAAAGATCTAATATTTTTAAAGGTTTTGCATAAGTATTTTAAATTAGGTAGTGTAGTGGAGTTTAAAGGAAGAACTGGTCTAAAAACTGCTGAAGCTAAAATCGAGTGTCAGACAGCCAATGCTAACTTTAGTTTGGGATAAACATCATGATTTACTGCATTACTGAATATTACCATGTCTAGGTATGAGAAGTTTTGCAGGTTTTTTTTGTAAAATAATCCAACGTATTATGTATGTTGTGGTTCCTCATGTCTGAAAACGTTTTGATTCTGTTGTTGCTGTGGTTATTTGTATGATTTTTGCAAATGATTTGTGTAGTTAAACCATAATGTAACGTCAGCATCATGGATTTGTGAATCTGACTCTCAGTAAAAGACGTCCTGTCTCAAAAAGGTAATTTGAAAGGATTTTTAAAGGAATACTTTTATATTTCTACTTGAGTAAAATACTGTATATAAGCCATACTTCGGGATTTACTTGTTTAAAGGACTTGTGTGCTTCTGCCATCTCAGTATATCGAAATAATTCGGGTTCAAACCTCAAAGTATGGTTCGTGTTGGATTATAAATGACTATCTTGACTCACTACTGACATGCAGTGGTGACATTGGGTATTGACGTTGCTTGTTTTAACGTGTTTTGCCGATTTGAACGCAGCCGCTGCAGGGAAACTGATGCATGACATATTTCTTAAACTTTTAATGTATAGCCTACTTATATGCCTTCTATACGATAATGTATAGGAAAGAATTACGAGTCGTTCCCCAACTCTTGCACAAGACAGTACATGGATTCAGAAATGAGTGTTGTTTATTAAGTCCTGCAGCATGAAGCCACAGTTCTCTGACCTCCTGTATCAGGGTCGTGATAGTTGGGATCGAGCCCTTTGTCCAGAAGCTTGGCCACTTTCTCTGCCGCCCCGGCCTGAATGTAATCCATGAACTTCTTCAAGCTGGCCTGTAGAGGGAGGCAGAGACAACATGGCTTACACCGATCCAGCAAAACTCTGAGAGGCAAACGTTGCACTGCTGAGCTCATTCATGCAACAAAACACTGGGCTACACACACTATTCGGTTAAATAGAACAGCTCTCTGGAGTACCTTAGTGTGCAGCTTGGCGAGTTGCTTCTCATCCAGGTTGGTTTGTTTGTACACTCGAGTCTTATAGCGAAACTGTTTCACAGATTAAAAACAGAGAGAGAGAAAGATATTATAATAAGCTTAAAGCACACAGACGGCAAGAGATTCCCAAAGCTGAATTTCAAGCGGCTTCATCCTAACCCTCAGTTCTTGTCTCTGGTTACAGCTTGTGGAATTTGGCACATTCACTCAACGTCTTACCCACATCCCTATGATTATTATTGCTGGGGAAAACTGTACTATTGAAAGGAGGCTCTAGTTACCCTGCTAGGCCACCTCTAACCTGGATACAAGATGAGATGCGGTTGGTCATGGAGGCATACCGGTTCAGTATGGTATCCTGTGGTACATTTGCCCACAGATGTTGCAGCCGAGCTTGTAGATAGTACACACTCATAAGTCGCTGAAGCTCGAGTTCCAACTGGTCCCATAGATTCTCAATTGGTGATAAATCTGGCAACGGGCAGGACAAGGAAATGTTACAATCTGGCGGAGACATTCCTGGGAAACCCTTGTTGTGTGGGCGAGCATTATCCTGCTGAAAAATGCCGCACATATTGCTGACCTGTTAGTGTCCCACTACTACTAGGGGTGACAGACTGTCATATGCGATGGCGCCCCAGATCATCACACCAGCGGTTTGGGCAGTGTGTCACTCCACAGCAAAGGCAGGATTATGGAGGGCCTCCATACTTGAACCCGACGGGGGCTAGCTTTCAAAGGCAGGACACGTAATGAGTGCTGTGACAACAAAGTTCCTTCTGCTAAGCACCTGGAACTGGTTCGGGCAGAGACAGGGAGGTGTAGTGAAGGTGCCCCTGTGTTGGCGGATCTGCCTGGTTGCAGCTTCAAGCATTAGGAAGTATAAAGCATCAAGCCTTGTCTCTAAAACACAAATACTCAAAATGTAAGACTTTGTTTAATACTGCTGTTCCAACGTATTTTCACCACTAGATGGCGCTTTATGATAGTTTTCACTAGTTCATTCATTTTCAAAGCCTTTTAATCCAATTCAGACTGAAGCCAGGGCCTAAGCAGGACGAAAGGCGGGAACCAACCCACCGACAACTGACTTTGTGCCAGCCTAACGCAGGGCATACACACGGACACACACTCCTGCTCAGTTCAGCCTTTTACTTTGTGGGTCTGGAGCTAAGACCTAGAACAAAAATGTCACAAACAATCACTGGGGAGCAGTTTTGCAAGGAATTTCAATCCGAGTGTCTGGAGAAGATGCCAGCTTCCACAAAGACGGTAGGTTTAACCACTTTTGTTGTATTTTGTTTTAATTTAGAAGTGTATTTGGTTTTAAGTTGTAGATTTTAGTGTCATTATTGCATCATATCCTTTCCAGAATAACACATGAATACACACTGAGCATTTCTGCAACAGACTAAACGTGAATAAAGATGGTGCTGCTGACCAATATGAGAGTGAAAACAGAGTTTGTTGTGTATTTAAATCTTAGGCGACGTCTTGGACGGGCCTGCTCATGTTTGGTTGATTATCTTAAGGAAAAAATGTTAAGAGCATATTAAAATATACAAACATAAATATACAAACAGTGAACAAGTCTATTAAGATCTGAAATGGTTCCAAATCAATCATGGATCATCTGGAAAGGTGCCCAAGCCCTTATTTTGTTTTATTTTTCGCTGTAGATCTCATGCCATGTGGCTGTGCTGGGACATAAATGTGAAGCTTTTATGACTTGGTCATTCTGAGTTTGCTTCCAAAAGATATGACTCACCTTTATACAGAACTGAAGAAAAGAAAGCCACAGTATCCAGAGATCTAACGAATCACCTCCTACCACATGCTTTCAACCACAACCACCCACTCAAACATGATCTGAACCACCGACTAATGGCCTTTAACCTCCCCTACAGAACACGTCCTACCCTGAATTCTAATCCCGTACTAAGATCCTGCTCCTAATCTTAATCCTGTACCCATAATCTACCCCAGTCTTAATCCCTTATACATTACCTATCTTTAATCTTAATCCCCTAAACATAACCTACTTCTAATCTTAAGGCTCTATACATAACCTACCACTTATCTTAATTCCTTATACATATCCTACCCCTAATCTTAATCCCCTAAACATAATCTTAATCCCCTACTAACACCCTACTCCCAATTGTAATCCCCTATACATAAACTAATCTTAAACCCCTATACATAATGCATCCCTAATCTTAATCCCTTATATATAACATACCCTTAATCTTAATCCCTTATACAAAGCATATCCTTAAACTTAATCCTGTACACATAGCCTACTTCATGTTAATCAGTTATACAAAACCTATCCCTAATCTTAATCCCCTATACATAACTCAGTCCTAATCTTAATCCCCTATACCTAACCTATCCCTAATCTTAATCCTCTATACATAACATACTCCTGATTTTCATCTACGCCTACACTTTTAACCGCACTACCCTTAAATACAAATCTACTGCTTTCCCTAAACGCATTATCTTACATATAAACCATGTCCTATACTTTAATTGTTAACCTCGACACCCTATATACAACGTCCTGTATGTTCTACCCCAACATCATACCTCTCTCCCCCTCTATAGTACTCTGCAGACGCCCTTAACATCTCAACTTTAACCCTAACTACCCCCCACCCTATGCAGAATCTTTGAATCCTTTCTGTGTGGCCAAACCATGTACACGTCTGAGGTTTTGTGAATGCTACCTCCAGGTAAGGCACCCCTTTCTCAAAAGATTGGGGGTAATCCCGGAGCGGCCTCTCCTCCTCGAGGAATTTGGCGTCGTAGCCGTCTGTGGCTGGCTGGAAGAGGCCGTAGTTCAGCACGTCTCTCAGAGACTCGGTCAGGCTGCACAAGACCTGCTGCTTTGCCTTCCAGACTGTCGCCTCGGGGTTAAAACGCAAACATTTCTGTACACAGAGAGAGAGGGAAGTGCAGTTACACCAAAGTTGAACTCCGTGTCTTGACCGAGGGATTACATTTGGGCTAAGAGAAACATTGTGTACTTTTTTTGGCTACGAAACATGTACATCTACGATGGTAGCTCGGTTCTCGCCTTCTGGAACGAATTAACGACGGGTACAGAGCAAATATTTCCCATAAGGAATAATGTAAAATGAATGAATGGGTTCCAGACCCCCAGAAAATCCCCCTGTATGAGGCATTACCAACATTAATGGAGCTGTACTGTACAGGAGCTCCTGGTTTATGATGGGGATATGCTCAACACATCCATCATAAGCTAAATATATCATGAACTGATGAGTTTAATACAGTCTGTGCTGTATCATAGAGGAGCCGATTCCACATTAACACTTCCAGTGGGGCAAAAAAGTATTTAGTCAGCCACTGATTGTGCAAGTTCTCCTACTTAGAAGGATGAGAGAGGTCTGTAGTTTTCATCATAGCTACACTTCAACTATGAGAGACAAAATGATTTTAAAAAATCCTGGAAATCACATTGTAGGATTTGTAAAGTATTTAATTGAAATCATGGTGGAAAATAAGTATTTGGTCACCCACAAACAAGCGAGATTTCTGGCTCTCACAGACCTGTAACTTCTTCTTTAGAAGCTCTTTAAGAAGAACTTGCACTCATTAGTTATTCTGAGTTGAAAGTGAAAAAAGCAAAAACACCCCTTTACTCTAATGATCATGCTAACGCAGCCGTGTTCGGGAGGATTCAGTTCCTGTTTTCTTTTCGTTTGGCTCTTATTACTAACCATTTTGGGACCCATGCAGATTTATTTGCACTACAAATACAGTACTATAGATGTAAAAATAAAGAAAAACACAACAAACACAGCAGAGACCTGCACTGAGAATTATGAATCTGAAGCACTGAATCACTGCGTACCGAATCGTGAATCTAGTTAGGCTGAAACCTGTTATACAAGTTTAAGCAAGTACACCTAGTACCGAGCAAACGACGAGAGCCGAGACAAATTGTTCTAGTCAAAATGTGTCGAGAACCGAAGTTCTGAGGTGGTCGAGAACAGGAGGGATTGTGGGTCTGCGGCTCATGGTTGACTGACTGTCAATGATAAATTGTTTCCAGAAGCTCAGCTCACTGCAGATCTGGTTATTAGGCTGCCAGAGTGTGTGAGGAATACAGATGCTGCTGGATGGAAGCTTTTACAGTCTGACAGACTCGCCGGCCGGACCCTCAGAGAGAGAAGGGGGAAGTCAGAGAAAGGGACGGGTATGGTTGTGGCAACTCTGCGGCTGTTCCCATTAGTGGACTTCTGGTAACGCCATCCATCGATAGGTCGGGGATGCTCTGGTTGGACCTGAAGAGCTTGTGACAGTAAGGGTTCACATACTTTTTCCTGTCTGCCAGTGATGGAAAATCCAGATCAGGGGTTCACAAAGTTTTTCTCTCAGCCGTCTGGGTGTGCATGCGGCGAGCGGGCACGTGGGCACGGCGGTATGTCTGCGTGACCATAGGCGGTACAAACACACACACACACAGCCAACCTTCGTCACCATGGCAACCGATTCAGAGAGGCAAGCTGCAGGTTGCCATGGAAACATCTCGGTCCCTAGGAGACGGTGCACCATGGTCGAGAGTATGCATGTGTACATGAGTTTCTTTTAAATGAGTGCACATACATCTGCCGTCTGGGGGAACACACACACACACACACACACACACACACACACACACACACACACAGACACACAGTTTGCCATTCTATCATCATGAGGACTTTCCATTGAGGTAATATCACTGTATCTAATGAACGCTACACCTAACCTTTGGGCTGTTGTTGTTTTTCAAAAGAAATCTGCCTTTTTTGTGAAAAGCAAAATAAAAAAGTAACACACACACACACACACACACACACACACACACACACACAGCAGGAGATGATCAGTGTTCATATTGAATCAAAACCTCATTAGATTAGAATAATTCTTGGCAAAAGTAAAGAGCAGTTCAGTGGAATGGTTTGTAATGAGAACCATTTAGCACTGACTCCCCCAAATAACCATCACGGGTGATCGTAGAGTACTGTGCAAAAGTCTCAGGCCACCATTAGATATTGGCAATGCTATAATGACCCTATATAATTATTTCTCTTATACAGTGGAGCTTGAAAGTTGTGAACCCTTGAGAAAATTTTCCATATTCTGCATAAAATATGACCTAAAACATCATCAGATTTTCACACAAGTCCTAAAGTAGATAAAGAAGAAAACCCAGTTAAACAAATGAGACAAAAATATATATGGCATTTATTTATTGAGGAAAATGATCCAATATTTACATATTAGTGAGTGGCAAAAGTATGTGAACCTCTTAGGATTAGCAGTGAAATTAGAAGTCGGTGTTTCAACAATGGGATGCCAATCAGGTGTTGAGTGGGCACCCTGTTTTATTAAAGAACCAGGGATCTATTCAAAGTCTGCGCTTCCACAACACAGGTTGTGGAAGTGTGTATGGCACAAACAAAGGAGATTCGGGACCTCAGAAAAAGAGTTGTTTGATGCTCATCAGGGTGGAAAAGGTTACAAACCCATCTCTAAAGAGTTGGCTCCACCAATGTTCGATTTGGTCATTACACCTTTGCTAAAACAACAAATCTAATGGTGGCCTAAGAGTTTTGCACAGTTGTGTGTGTATATATATAGTTTAAGATAACGAGGATTATTGGATGATCAATTCGTTCCATTCTATCGTTCCCCCGCTGCTAAAACATCATCAGACTATGAGCTTCAGTCCTAACAGAGGAACAGATATTTCCCAAAAATATTATAAAGAAAATAAACACAAATATTAAAGCTTTAATTTATTAAAAAGAATGTTTATTTTCATTCAGTGAATAAAATGGGTCTGATTTATAAGGCAGGCTGTTACTAAGATCCACTGTTCTACCAACAGAAGAAAATCAGAGTGAGATCCCGGTGTTGGAACCAAAGTCTAGCATCAGATTATAATTTCTGTAAATGTTAGCTGAAGCTCTTAATGTCAATGTTCTGAGTCAGAAATTTTAAAGTCGGAGTTCTAGATCATCAGCAGCTCGGTCGGGTTAATAAGAGCCGGGCTTAACAGATCTATGAATGAAGCTCCGATCAGCCGCGGATGGTATTTAATGAAAGGCGTCGAGTTTAATACCAGCAAACGACGTGAAGAAAATCAGAAAGATCGAAGCTGCTGGAACCGGCGGAGCTGCTGATGCTGTATAACTCTCCCGTAACATTTCTGACTGGTCCATCAAACCAAACCCAGCTAGAAGCTGCTCCAGCATTTTTGGTGATGGGACTCAAACTGATCTTCAGTCTCGCTGCTCTTCAGTCAAGCTGCGACTCCATTAAGAATCCGGGACCTTTGATTTACTCTCCTGACTTTGTTTCTCTTGCTTTCCAGCTCAAACCCAAAAGGTATTCAAAGCCACTGGATTTTATAATCTCAGCAAAATGTATTTTACTTGTACAACTATATCGATGCTGCCTTGTTATGGCTGGCATCATTGCTAGGTTACATGTGTATGTTATCTTGCAATATTGGCGTTCCTAGTACGTCCCTCGGACAAACAGATTGCAGGATCATAACTAACTGTGGTATAATGTAAAGACATGACACGGGGACAAATCTGGCACATTGCTTATTGATCATAAGGTGTTGAGAGCTCGGTGTGTTCGAGGCCAGCTGGAGCAGATGGTCTGTCGTATGAAAGCCTTAAGTTCGTTTTCAGGATGTATGATTGATTTTTTTATGTGAATCTGTGAAATGGATTTATGGACTAAATGCTGTATAGTTTGTGCTCTGAAATATGTGGCCATTTCAGCTTGTGGAGCGATCTCATAGGCTGCTCTTACTGTTCCTTCAGTAAGATTTTTATCTGCTCTACATAACGTGTAACGTGTATAAGGGACCTACATCGGCGTCCCACAGGCTTCATGGGTTTGTGCACCGCTAACACGCCTCTCATCTCTCTCTGATCTCATTAAACACCAATTAACTGCCAATTAGTGCTGATGGATGGAACATTAGACATGATGTAGAACAAAGCTGAACAAAAGTGCTGGAATTGTACATGTACAAAAGTGTAACGGAGGGTGGGGATTGGGATGCGACTTTCCTCAGATTTACCCTCTCTCTAAGTGTTCTTATCCAGCGTTCTTTAATTTCCCTGACCCTCCAGACATCAGAAGTATCCAATTTGCTTGTCTTGGAGTTTCCAGATTTTCTGACCTTCAGTTCCAAATGTCTTTGGCCCACCCTCTTCTGAGTTCCTTGACCAGTTGGACTTTAAGTTCACTGACCCATCAGCCTTTTGCTTCCCTGACCAGCCAGACATTGAAATCTGATTTTCTGGTCGTTTAATTCCATGAATCACCAGCCAGAGTTTCATGATTCACTGACTTTCAATATGCCAAACACATTTGTCCTTTGAACTCTCTGAACCACCAGTCTCTCGGTTCCTGACCAGTTTCCAAGCTCTCTGACCCAACATCGTCTGCATATCCTGACCCACCAGCCTTCAATGTTCCTGAGCCACTACATTGGAAGTCTGGTTTTACTGACCTTATGGACAGGGAGTTTCCCATCTCAGTGAATCCCTGCTTGGACAAACTAAGAGTTTGTAGGATCTGCATTAAGGGAACTAGCTACCAGGAGACTTAAGTGAGAGAAAATACTTTTAAAAGTCTTTAAAAATGTTGCATCGGTGCAGCCGTATCAAATATCGAAGGTGATTACAGCTGGTGAATGGTTTCTCTTATATAAATAATATACTGTACTGAAATAAGCCCCAACTCTCTGCCCCCGCATGACCAGTAACGTCCTGAAGGCCAGATCGGTGAGATGTTTGCGCAACTCGAGCCGTCCAAAGTGCTGACAACGCATTTTTTTTCAGTTTTTAATAAGTTACAGCGCCTTGCTAATTGCTCCGTAGCTCAATTGTTGACCGGGGGGGCTTAAGGAAAAAGAATGGGGGGGGGGGGAAGTGCTGATCCCTGGAGGCCTTCTCTCCACCTCAACCCCCCCTGGCTCGCTTCCTGTCTCACATCTTGCACCAATTAACCCCCCAATTCAATGGCAGCTCGGTAGAATAAAGAGGCGGCTGTGGAATAATGGATTAGAGAAGTGCAGAACCAAAAGTGAGCTCATCACGTATGGCCTGCTCTTTCACTCCTCCTCCATCCTTTCCTTTATTCTTACTTAGATTCCTCTTACCTCTCAGCACACACACACACACATACACACACACACACACACACACACGATCATCAGTGATAAACTTTACAACAACAGGAGAAAAATATGCTGAACCACAGAGCAAATTTATATACTATTTAAGAACACGCATACGAGGGAGAGAGATAAAAACTCCTACAGGCTTCACAATCTGAAGCCCTTCGTTCTGCATGTCTTAAGCACTTCCAGCATTCGAAGCCATCAACGACGATGACTTCACAACAGACACACACACACCACACACACACACCCACACACCACTCTCAGCAGTCAGACTCTCAAAGCAATGCAGTTTTAAATCCAAAGGAAACATTAAAATGATTCAAAAATACAGGCGAACATTACTGCTTAAAAAATTAGGCTATCATTTTCCAGAACCTATTCAGATATAAAAAAGAAGCAGAAAGTCCCAGAACGCACAACTGTACAATTGTTTTTGTTTGTTTGTTTCTATATTTAACGTCGCATCCAGCTCAACAGCTATTCACTGAAGGAGCAAAACTACATCGGTATGAATCAGACACATTCATACTGGGCCAATTTGGAACCACCAGTTAACCTAACGAATGTTGTTGGACTGTGGGAGGAAACTGGAGCACCCGGAGTAAACCCACAGAGGTGGAGTCCAACTACAAAACGAGGAGGTAAGAGTCTATAGTTTGGGAACCGAAGGTTTACAGATCCTTGAACTGGAGAAAAACAAAATTAAAATGCTGCTTAAAGGAGTAAAAGAAAAAACGTATGTTTAACTTTAGATGAGTGGAAAAGGGTAAAAACGTTGCGTGAAATTCTTTTTCCTTCTAAGTATCTTCTGACAATGAAAGTCGCCAAGCTGTAACCACTGCAAAGGACTCGACTAATAAAACCGCCGAGTGAAATCAAAACACGTCATGACTGCAGTGCATTATTGAGGTTGAGTTAGTTTCTTACTGGCCTCCCCCCTCCCCTCAGCGTAGTAATGCCCGACCTGGCCAGCAGCACACGCCAAAACTCAAACCCTAGAATAGAAGAACCCTTACCTTAGCCGAGTGTCTTTCAGATCTACTAAAGATAAATGCTTTAGTACAAAACACGTGTTGACCAATATCATGTGCAGTTTGAGACACAGCCACAGCCTGGCTATCTTTCCAGACGATGACGTAGAGCTGCTTTTAAAGCTAACGAATTACTACCAGGAGCCAAACCAATAGGAATATTAGCTTACGTTAACCGTCTCCTTAATAGCCAATAAATCTGGAAACTAGCTAATTAATTTGTGTTTTAAAACAGGAGCTCGGATGAGCCCGAGGCCCGCGCCCGCTTGATTTTGTTTGAATGACCTTATTAAGTTGCCGATGTGGTGTGAATGTCATTTTGGCATCGCGGACAGGCGCTGGATCTTTACCACCAAGCCTCCAAGGATCGCGGTTATCTAGGAGAGTGTCCATAAATGAATAAACTCTCAGGTGGATCTTTACTGGAGAAGAATCAGAAGATGATCAACCCTCCAGAACCGGATCCACCTCGTTAAAACCCAGCAATCAAACGAATCTGATCCACCGACATCCAATCAATGCACAAACGCTGCACTCTCATCTTCCGTGCAACTCTTAGCTTAAATAAAGCAGATTTCTTTGGGTTAAGTGATGATTCCGATGTAAAAATCTGTGCTCCATCAAAAGTCCTTCTGATTGCACATTACAGTTGTATTTCTGATTAGTTAGTTAGCAGAGCATTACAGAACTACGCCGCTGTATTAATCCTGAGTTCTGTTCACTGATGGATTGTCACGTGATACTGATAATACTTGTAAGGATTAAAGCTTAATGCTGGTCTTATTAAACCTTTTATACTTTGCCTGAGGCTCAATTCCGTTGAAAAACCGCCGATTGGATCTGGAGATTATTTTAATGGGTGATGATTGGTGGTCAGTTTTAACATCTTATTACTTTTTTCCACAGGGCCCCAGGTTGATTTTTTTGGACTGAGTTAAAGTAATTGTATGCATTAAACACCAGTGCTCATGTGAGGTCAAATTCCAATCTGCTTCTGACATTGAAGCCCATATCATAAATGAGCAGCTTCTTTAGGACAGCACCAGACAGGAGTTCCAGCATCATCCCTTTGGCTAATGTAGTCCCTTTGGCTAAATATCATTGCCCAAAGCCTTAACTGAGCAAGACTAGGGTCACAGTGGCAAGGAAAAACTCCCTAAATGTTAGAAGGAAAAAGCCTGGGAGGACCCACGACTCAAAAAGGGACCCACACGAATTGGGAGGCATCCTTGGTGTTATACGTAAGAATTAAACAAAGTTACCTACGTATAATATTTTATAAGTAATAGTTTAAATAAACAGACGCTACACACAAATTAAAAGAGAACATATTTATAGAAATAAAAACAATACATATATTAGGATACATTTTATGAACAAATAATTAGAAGCATATACGACAGTAGTGGAATGTATAAATAAAAATAACAGTGGAATATGTGGTCATTTTGCCAGGGGTAAGTTAACATCACCGTTTTCCATACATCACTGTTCTGTACAGCTGAGCTTTTTGTTGTCTTGTTTTTGTTATGGAGAAGCGAAGAGGATTTCAAGCAGAAGCACTTCATGGTGGCATCCTTCATTTACTGACCCGATATCTGAATCATTGTTGTTGTACCCCCCCCACCCCCCATCCCCACCCTCACCCGAGAGCACGAGACCGACTGTCTATATTGGGTATCCCCCACATGCCTCCCTTGTGTGGGAACATTGTGGTACGAAGCACGACGCGTGTCCTCCTCTCCCCGGCCCCCCCCCTCCCGTGTGGGCCCGCGTTCAGCCCCCCCTCTCCCCCTTCTCCCTGCTCCCCACCGTGGTTAGCACGCTGTTCTGTGTGGTGTGTGTGTGTGTTGCTGTGTGTGTGTGTGTGTGTGTCTGAAGATGATTCTGCTGCAGTCCTACACACCTGAATGACAACCGCTTTTTGGAGAAGATATTAAGGGTGAAAGTTTAAATTTAATACCGAACTCTCGCTGATTTTTCTGGACTGCGGGACGAGAAGATGCAGGAGAAAGCAGTCGGGTTGGATTAAGCAGAACATTGGAAAAACTGAACTAAGCTGGTGTGGGTTGGTGTGAGTCATTTCTGAACACACACACACACACACACACACACACACCACACCACACACACAACAAAGCAGTCTGAATGGACACTTTTAAAACCTTGTTTGCTTTGGATCGGTAAGTGACGTTTTGCCCTTTTTTTCTCAGTGATAATGGGAATAAAACTGCTGCAGGATGATGGAGCTTCCTAGTGGATTTTACAGGGGCCTTTCAGTATACTTACAGAATTTAGAGGGGCACACTCTAACCCTCCTGCTTCCATTCGGTCGTAGGGGCACAGCTGTGCATTAAAAATAAGCCTGTTAAACACTAAATAGCTGAAGTGATTTAACACTCTGCCCATGATGAGAAATGAACAAATTACACTAAAGAAAGACTTTTTTATTAACTGCACTGACTGACTTCGCTTTAGTGCTCTAATAGGGACTTTTAGTAGGTTATACGGTTATACATCATGACCCTGTCTGCAGCGTGGCTCACTTTCTTTTAAATACTTGCAGATGTCCATTAATCCATACAAAAACCCGCAAGAAACTGGCTCTTAAAGCGTTATCCGTTCAAGCTTTTGGAGCGATGCTGGGGCATTATGGGAAATGTAGTGAATTGTATGCCGTGTCCTGTAGTTCTGCTCAGCGATCCAGGATTTTTACTGCCGTGATTTTAGTGGGGCTCAGCAGCATTTAACTGGGGCACATGCCTCGATAAAGTAGGACTTTAATCATATTGTACTTTATTCCTACCCCCTCCTTTATTTCTCCCATCATCCAGTCAAATCAAATGCAGACACCCTTAAAGCCTGCGTTTGTGGATTTGGGAACGTCTCTGATTTACTTGGATTGTTGTGCTAGATGATTTAAGGTCGTTACACACACCGAACGTGGCTCGAAAAACAACACAAGAATGTGAAATATTCCGACGCAATCTGTTCTCCTCCAAACTCTACACACCGGATGCGACGTGATGTTTATCCGCGGCGAAAAAACCGACAAGGCCATAAAAACGTCTTCTTCTGGTCATAAAGACGTCCTGTGGCTGCTCACATAACAATGCAAACGCAGACATCGGGTGCATGTGCTTTTGGACAAAAGAAAGAAAGGAGCACGGAGAGTTTCATTGTCTCGTGACACTATCATTAGTTTTAAAAGGTCTGTCCATATTATATCTAAACTTTTTCTCAAATATACTTTATTATTAATTATTAATAATACTATTAATATTTTTAAAAACGTTGTCCCGAACCTGAATATTTTATAAGCGAGTCAAATGGCTCTGTGGTCCAGAGGAGGAGAGGGAACACCAGAGGGTAAGGGAACAAAGACGAAATAAAACACTGTGCTTCTATGAAAATACAGGAGCTGTTTCCTGAGGAGAAGCGATGGCGATTGGTCAGTGAGGTTTTGTCGCCAGGGGAACAGAGGGCGAATAAATAACGTCGCATTTTCACTGTCGCTGTTCATCTTGTTTGGTGTGGAAGATCCCATCATTATAGACGATTACAAAGAAGCAGGACTGCATTGGAGGAACCTCTAAACGTGTGTGTGCTTTGTACTGACCGTCTGTTTAATGTCGGGGATTCCGATGCGGAACACCATCAGGGCGATGTGGGTGTCATCGAGGGCAGAACTCGAGCCCCTTCTCAGCTTCTTCTGCTGCTGTTGCTGCTGCTGCTGCTGATTGGCTGTCGGCTGGTGGGCGTGGCCCGAGTTTGCCGAATACGGATTGGCGGCGTGTCCGGGGTTGGAGCTTCGCATTTTGCGTCCGGCCACTGTGGCTTTTTCCCTGCGGCCCTCTGCCCGCCCGCCTCCTCCACCCCTCCTGACCTCCTCTTCCTCGTCGTCCTCATCATCCTCGCCGTTCAGCTCGCCGTTCTCCTCTCCATCCTCGTCCTGATACTCCTCGTCCAGCTCCTCCTCTTCCTCCCCCTCATCGTCTTCTTCCTCCTCCTCCGCCCCTGGATACAGGTGCTGGCTGTTCCCCAACATCTTCTGCTGCTCCTCGTCGCTGGAGAGGGGGCTGAGTGGCATCGTCATGGCGACAGGGAGGGGGGCACCCACGGCAATGGCATCGTCCCCTGAGATGTACTGTGGAGAGCAGAGAGGGCTGTGTTAGTGGTCTAGATGGAGGTTCTTTCCACAGTTCTACACGTTCTCAGAGTTTCCTCTAGTTCCCCAACTCTCATCGTTCTGCGCTTCCTTTAGTTGGCAAACTGGGAAGTATGAGAGCTGGTCAACCAGAGAAAACTCTGAGAACTTTTAGAGAAGCGGTAAAAGCTGTAACACTCATGAGGACGGTATGATCGACCTGATACTTTTGTTTATGGAAGCCAAAAATGCATCGATAGAAAGTCAAGTCAGATTTATTTATATAGCGCTTTTTACAATGGAGCATTGTCTCAAAGCAACTTTACAAGTTTAGATTATCTCCTAATATCTACGTCCAATCCCAAATTGAGCAAGCCTAGGGTGACAGTGGCAAGGAAAAACTCCCTGAGTGTTATGAGGAAGAAACCTTGGGAGGACCAAGACTCAAAAAGGGACCCAACCTCCTTGGGTGGCGTAGATGATAATCTAAGAATTAAACTAAAGTCATGGAGTCATACTTCAAATAAAATGTGAAAGTATTAGGTACCACATGGAAAATCATCCAGATGAACCAGAGACTCAACGAGTGAATGTGAGCCGGGTAATACAGTTATAGGTTAGAGAGAATAGAACAAACAAAGCAGCACTACTTACAATAGGACAGGTACATGCACTTACAAACACCGTTTACAGCTCGGTACAAATAACTGTGGGACTGTGGTAGCCTAGCGGGGAAGGTACTGGACTATGGACCAGAAGGTCCAGGGTTCAAATCCCACCTCTGCTAAGCTGCCACTGTTGGGTCCTTGAGCAAGACCCTTAACCCACAATTGCTTGGATTGTAAGACTGTATCAATTGTAAGTCGCTCTGGATAAGGGCGTCCGCTAAGTGCTGTAAATGTAAATGTAAATGTAAATAAGTAGAGGAAAGTCATCCACAAACACAAGGAACTTAGACAAAAAAGTCTCTAAACACATCAACCGAATTAGAACAGGATCTAGTCCAATGTCCAGAGTTAAAAGACAGATTTTTATTTCCTATTATAGTTAACTTTAATCGTTAAAGTGACTTGTTTAACGTCCTAGTTCATTTCCACCCAGTCCTTTTCACATACTCTTCATCTTCTCTGTTTCTCCTACCTTTTAACTCGGGTCAAGTCGCCTTTATTTCTGTAGCACATGTAAAAGACAACAAGTGTCGGCCAACACCAGTGAACACATTGCACAATAAATTCAACTAAACATAGCATGCACATCAAACAAATAAAACACAAAAGCGAGCAGCTACATGGTGGAACAAACCAAGGCAGAACAGATGACTGAATCTTTAAAAGGACTCAAACACTTGAGAGAATAAATGATTATTCTTTTACAGGCGATTACTTTATGAAAACTGGAAGACTGTTCCAGAGTCTTGGGGCAGCGACGGAAAAAGCCTGATCGCCTTTGAACCTCCCGAGAGCGGGGAACGGCTAAAAGCGATTGGTAAGACGAGTCGGAGATATAACTCGGACGAACCAGCTTTAAAAACATCAGTATAATACTGGGTTCTCTTCCTTGTTTCCAGTATTCCTTAAATGACTGCTTGCTAGGCTTTTGACTTAATCAGTAAGGACTTGCGCGTTACCATTTAATCACCAAGAAATCTGTACATCACCCTCCGCTGCACATTCTCGATCATTCTGGCACCTGTACGTTCTTTAGCACCAGCAGAACCCTGCTGCGCTCTGATTTCTCTCCATGCGTGCTCTCTTACCTCCTGAGAGTGAGAAAATGAGAGAGGGGAAAAAGCTAATGTGCTACGCTAATGAACTCACCAGCTCACCTCCTGCACACGGAAAGCCCGGCAAAAAAATCTATTTGCAACATTTTCACAAGGACACTAAAGGCCTAATGTGTGAAAGTGAATTAGCGGCGTATCGCTGTAGCATCAGAGATCTGCAGCGGAGGCAAGGTTATTCCGAAAAAAAGGGCAGAGAGAAAACTGGGCATGAACACGGCAGGTCCTGGCTGAGGAGAAGTGAGACCGAAGCATATGCTGGGAAAAAGTTTATTAACAAAGCAGCGTATTGGCCACGGATTACAAATGTCCTAGTGTGCCCTGGCTGTCTGGGTATTACCAGCTCTTCAGGGTCCTCCTAGTGCAGCCCAGTTCCCTTAGCTCTCAGCCTCCCTAGGGTACTGCTCTAGGTTTGAATGCTCTATATACAGGTAGGACCCGTTTAACGTCCGTCCTATCAACGTCTGTTACAGCCTTAGTGTTAGTTCGAGTTTAGGAGCAGAGGTCCATGCTTCGTGTGTAACTCCCTTATCTAGCTCACGTTACTCGGTTGATGTGTTTAGAGACTTTTTGTGTAAGTTCCTTGTGTTTGTGTTTATGATCTTTCCTCTACTTATTTGTACCGAGCTGTAAATGGTGTTTCTGTGAAAATAACAAACAAAAGTATCAGGTCGATCATACTGTCCTCTTAAGTGTTACGGCTTTAACCCGCACAGGGTCGTAACGGTTCATTCCTGTATGTTCTATAATTACTGTGAATTTCTATAAATCAAAAAAGGTTCAGCATGTTTGTAATGCATTTGCGTATCATTTGCACGCAGTTTTCTTTTGAAAATGCCCTTTATATTTCGGTACAGAAGCTTAAAAATATGTTATTTTCCTCATCTCCCTATTCGGTTCCTCTTATCACTTCAGATAGTCGAGGTAATGACTGGTGCAGCCTTTTAAGGATCCGAGGGACTCAAATCCTCTTGGTGTTACTAACTGTCACGATTTACTAAACACTCTAAACACATCAGAGGCTTTTATCAGCTATTATAGGATCTAGGTGGCAATTTTCCACTCCGGCCTTAATGCATATGGGACTTTCCCTTCACTGCCAATAACAGGGTGCAGATTAGTAAAACCAATTGAATTCAAACTGATCAAGGACGATAGTAATTACTGTCACATTATAATCGCCATAATTGTAGTATTTAATGGATATGGTAAGAATAGGGTTCTTACAAACGCAAATTATGTTTATGGAAAAAGACCGCATGTATAAGCCATGCCAAGTTGTTTTTCAAATATGACACGCATCAAAAAAAAAAGCCACGCTTATTTAAGTATCCAAACGTTTCACTTCAGACTCCATTTATAAAATCCAGGTGCTATCAATTCACTCACTCAAGCCAGGCTTTTGTAATTGAAGATCACTCGTGTGCACGCTGTAGTTAAACAGCCTCGGCAATCAATTTCAGAAAGATTTAAAAAAAATCTGAAGCCTACAGAATTAAAAATATGAATTGCAGTGTGCTTTCATTTTATAGTCTATAAAAGCTTGTTTTAATCAGTTAAAAGGAGCCAAAAATATACTTATGTGGCTTCGGTGGCTGGCAGTAACAGCCCACAGTAATACCTCAGCATATCTGGCAGTTTCATTTTACACTGATTTGAATTTGTTTCAATAAAAATAAGAAATTTAAACGTGCAGCAACTTAACTGATTGACAGTGAATGTGTGCTTTGTCACACCTGCTCAAAGTCGTGCAACTCGTTTTGATTCGCAAACCTGAACGTTAACTAGCGTACGTTTGAACGTAGGCACAGCTGGCGTACCTGGCCACTGCTCTCTTTTGTTTTCCCAACGCTTTATTTGAAAACGAACATGGCCCACAATGTACACAGGACCAAAAACAGTCAGTAGTTGTTCAAGTTCTTGTTTTGAACTTAAGTACTTTCTGCTGTCAGGCTCAGAAGAGTTCCCAAATCTCTAATTTTAAAAGAATTGAAATGGTTCAGTGGCACAGTTACCAGCCTACTGCCAAGTTGCCACTGTTGATCCCTGGAGCGAGGTCCTTAGCTCTCGAATGCTTTCCAAATACGAAGCAATGCAATAGATGAATCTAATAATCCTAACTGCAGAAAAAAGAAAAAGCAAGAGAGATCCCCAAATCCTAATAACCAAGAACTCATTTCCATCCATGTGCTGACAGAACAACATGCAGGCTGAGGTTGTGAGAAGCAAAGATGGGCAAAAAACAATGTTCCTCAAAGAAAGATTGGAAGGGATTTATATATTTCTCCCTCTGCAGGGCATAATATCATTAAACCATTCAGAATCTGGAGGAATTTCACTGTAAAGGGTAAGAGCACAAGCCTAAGCTGAAGAGGGATGATCTCAACTCCCTCAGACGGCACTTCATCAGGAACCGTCATTCATCAATAGCTGATAGAACCACATGGACATGGGATTACTTTATCAAACCTTTACCAAGCTCTACAATACAGAGTTACATTCACAAATGCCACTTAAAACCATGTCCAGAAGTAGCATCAACTTCTCTGGGCTCGGAGGCATCTGGGATGGACCATCATGCAGTGGGAACGGGGATTGTGCGCAGACCCATCCATTTAGAACAAATGGATGCCAAAGATGAAAAGTCCAAAAGCCAGGCTCTGTCATGGTATGGGGTCGGGTCAGGGCCCTTGGTAAAGGTCATTTCCACTTCGGTGATGCAGCATTAATGCAGAAAAGTAGCCTGAGATTTTAGAGCAACATGAGCTGCCTTCAAGACGACATCTTCATCAGGAACGTCCATGCATTTTTCAACAAGACAATGCAAAACTATATGCTGCACTCAGAAGAAGAAGATGGTACGGATACTGGAATGGCCTGATTGCAGTCCTGACGTGTCCCCAATAGAGAATGTGTGGAGAATTTGGAAGAAACTCTTCATTTGGTATCCTCTGTCCTAAGTGTTGTGGGTTGGAATGGTACCATAACAAAATGGTATATGCTTTACAGTCCTTTTTTTGGGAATGTGTTGCAATGATTGCAATGAAATAGAAATCAAAGTAAATGTAAGGAACACTATTTTTCTTAAGTTGTTTAAACAAACTTCTTTGGCCCTTCACCTTATAATCTGGACCCCACCCTGAAATAACCAAATAGCATTTTCTTATTTAAAGGTAACCTTTTAGTTGAGCCGATAGCTTAGCTCTAGCATTTCCACTGGGCTGTGAGGTCATACCAGCTTCCAAAATGACTATAATTTATGCTTCTTTTTTTGGAAATATTGCCCTTAAAGATATCAAACCCCACTATAATCCATTTTCTTTAAATGTCATGGACTTAAAAGGCAGAACACCTATTTATTCAGGACCTACCATGTCTCTTCAGTAGAAGAACCTGGCTGTGTAAAGACATTATAACGGGTGGCACAGCAGCCAAATATGCCGGCCCACCACAGCGATGACCAGGATCAAGTCCCGGTTGTTCCTTTCGGCAGGGTCGCACCAAGAAGAGTTGTTGGGATCGAATGAAACTTTGTATGTGTGAAGCTAATGATGATGTATGTAAGTGATTACAATATTAGAACGAAGATTTATTGGGGAAAACTGTACAATTGAAAGGAGGCTCTAGTTACCCTGTTAGGCCGCATCTAGCCTGGATACAAGATGAGATACGGGTAGGCATGGAAGCATACAGGTTCTGTATGGTATCCTGTGGCTCATTTACCCACAGATGTTATAGCCAGGCCTGTAGATCCTGCAAACTTGTAGATTGCTGATGCTGGCGACCCAGCAGGTCCCATGAATGCTCAATTAGTGATAAATCTGGCAACCAGGCAAGCCAAGGAAGTGTTACAATCTGCCGAAGACATTCCTGGGCAACCCTTGATGTGTGGACGAGCATTATCCTGCTGAAAAATGCCAGTTATTGCTGAGCTGTTAGTGTCCCTCATATCACTACTACTGAGTTGTGTAGTGAAGGTGCCGCTGTGTCTGGATCCTGAATAACCAAACCGTGGGAGCTGCTCATGCTTGTGGGCAGATCAAACAATCCTCTTAGCTGGTGGTCCAGTTGGTACAATTTGTCGAAACGACCGTCCTGCTTCTCTCAGTCCAATGATGCACTTTACAGTCGGATCAAAGCAGGCCTCTGTACCTCCAGACCCTCGTTGCTTGCTCTTCAAGCCGAGATGCTTCTGACGATCCTTATGAGGACTTCATGGTGCTACAGATCCATGTGCACTTGAGATCAGATCCAGCTCTAATTAAGTGTGCACTGTACGTTCCCCCTGCAATGCCTCTGGGATGTAGTGTGAGAGCTAGAGTACAAACACAGTCTCACTGCCGGAAGACAAATGACTCAATAACAATACATATTAGGTTTGTTAGCACCAGAGGAATCCGGGCCTGAGCAGTAGTTCTTGAAGTCTTTTTTAATTTCAGCTGGCTCCTTCTTTCTTTGGACCAGAGTCAGTCTTGTCATGTTGAACATGGGCGGTCAAATACAAACGTCCTCTACATTTTGCATAAAGTGCATAAAAAATACTGCAGCATCTCAATAGATGTTTTATTAATGCCAAAAATGTTGAGATCAGACACAGTTACTATAGCGACTGGCACCGAACATTCATGAAATAGTTTACAATAATCACAACAATAGAAAAACTGTTGAGTTATGATAATGATTAGCCTCAATGAATTAATATTCAGCACTCAACGCTGATGAGTTTAGTCCGTGACATTTAGCAAACTTGGCACCGTTAGGAATACAAATCCACTGGTGACAAAACGGCCTGACTTCTATAGAAATAAATTAATCCGTGACGCCACTCATTCACGAACTGAAGGGGGTGATCTCCACTCCCTCAGACGGCACTGCATCAAGAACCGTCATTCATCAATAGCTGATAGAACCACATGGACAAGGGATTCCTTTATCAAACCTTTATCAAGCTCTACAATACAGAGTTACATTCACAGATGCCACTTAAAACTTTACTGTGATAAAAAGACATGTTTGCAGAAAGAATACAAACAAAACAAAATAAAACCAACATCACTTGCTATCCTCTGTGTAAAATGAAATGCAGGAATGGATGTTTATTAACAAATTAAATGTGAAAAAAGCCATGAAGTGCAGTCACGTGTTATACAGAAAGGTGTTACATTTATTAAGCCGTTGTGTCAACGTTTCGTTTTGAACATCAGCAGCTTCATGAGATGTTCCTGTGTTCGACTGCATTCCTCCCGCTTCGTGGCTTCCGATAACAGATGCAAGACGTGCAAAGTGTTTGTGAGTGAAGACGGAAAACAGATGGTGGAGCCACACGGACTGAAGCCAATCTCGAGTCTTAATTATCCACATATCCAATATGTTATCTGCACAATATGTTCGAATACAAAATGTTCCACGTTACCATTTGACTGAGACACTGGCACAGATTGTCACAGTTACTGAGCTCAGCCGGTTTTTTCTGCCCCCGTTCTAGAAGCATCGTACTCACTTTTTTAAGATTCTGCAATACATTTTGCTATGAGTGTTTGTTTTTTATTCTACAGTTCAATCACGAGATTCAATCAGACCTCGGCTTATATATTTGTTCTTTATTACATGATAATTTTTACACATGATACTGACCCATCAAACCAGCAAAAAGATTAGCAGTTAATTTGAAGGTGAAATCAGAGTCCAGGTGTTTCAATATGGGACTACAATCAGGTGGAAGGGGGCACCCTGTTTTTTATTTAAAGAACATGGATCCTATCAAAGTCTGCTCTTCACCTCACATGTTTGTGAAGTGTATCAGTCACTAACAAAGGAGATTTCCTGAGGACCTCAGAAAAAGATTGTTGTTGCTCATCAGGCTGGAAAAAGGTTACAAAACCATCTCTAAAGAGTTTGGACTCCACCAACCACATTCCACACAGATTGTGTCCACTGGAGAAATTTCAAGGCCACTGCTTACCCTCCCCAGGAGTGTCGACCAACCAAGATCACTCCAAGAGCAGGTGTGTAATAGTTGGTGAGGGTCCCAAAGGAACCCAGTGTAACTTCTAAGCACCTGAGGCCTCTCTCACTTGGCCTAATGTTAATGTTCATGAGTCCACCATCAGAAGAACACTGAACACAATGGTGTTCTGGCAGGGCTGCAAGGAGAAAGCCACTGCTCTCCAAAAAAACATTGCTGGGTCAAAAAAAATCTGCAGTTTCTAAAGATCACGTGGACGAGCCAGAAGCTATGGGTAGAATTTTTGTGGACGGATGAGACCAAAATAAGAACTTTTTGGTTTAAAAGAAAAGTGGTTATTTTTGGAGAAAGGAAAACACTGGCATTCCAGCATAGTAACCTTATCCACCTCTGTGGACACAGTGGTGGTAGTATCCTGGTTTGGGCCCTGTTTTGCTGCATCTGGGCAGGACGGCTTTCCAATAATTGGATGAACAAGATTCCTAATGATATCAGAGTAATTCTATCAAAATGTCGGACATCGTCTATGAACTGAATCCAAGAGAGGTGGGTCATGCACAAGAACAACGACCCTAAGCACACAAGCTGTTCCTTCCAAAGATGGTTTACAGAGATAAAGTTCATGTTTTTGGGAATGGCCAAGCCAAAAGTCCCGACCTTAATCCATGGAAAGTTGTGGAAGGACCTGAAAGCGAGCACTAATGTGAGGAACCCACCACATCCCAGAGCTGAAGCTGTTCTGTACGGAGGAAATGGGCTAAAATGTCCCCAAAAAAAAAAAGCCGTTTGTTCAGACTGATCACAGCACAGGAACGTTTTACTGCAGTTATTGCTGGCACAGGGTGGGTCCACCAGATACTGAAAGCAAAGGCTCACATACTTTTGCCACTCACTAATATGTAATATTGGATCATTTTCCTCAATAAATAAATGACCAAGTATAACATTGTTGTCTCATTTGTGTAACTGGGTTCTCTTTATCTACTTTTAGGACTTTTTGTGAAAATCTGAGGATGTTTTAGGTCATATTTATGCAGAAATATAGAAAAATCTAAAGGGTTCAGAAATCTTCGAGCACCACTGTAGTTCTAACCTCCCGAGTTCCTAGACTTTTCTTTCCTAGTGTTTCGACATTGTCCAGTTTTGACCTCAGTTTGTTTTTTGGATTTCCAATAATGACTAGCCTCTGAGGAACACGAATGTGAGGTCTGACCCCCCGCTGTCACTGATGATAGGTGTCTCATCCAGGGCACGCTCATGCCAGCACCCTCTGTGTTCTGCAGGTATCGGGTACATAACCCAAACAACCCTGACCAGTAAAAGCGTCAATAAAATGTGGCGGATAAAACAGAGAAATGTTATGTGAGAATGTCTGGATCGCTTCATCATTGCTCCAAAACATGGTGCAAAAAAACCCCCATGAGCCAAAACGAGCCATAGCAAAGACGTCAAAGTCTCGGCCTTAACCCAGAAACCCAGAACCAGAGTCTAAAATTTCTCCTAGTCATCGCGCAGCAGCTACAGGAAGCGCTATTTCTAATAACGTAGGTTATTACACGGTCCAGTCTGTACTCTGAATGATTAACTGTGTTAAATAAAGACATGACAGGAAGGGAAAAAAGCGATGTGGTAGTAATAGTAAGAGAGAGATTAGAAGGTGAGCAGCAGGCTGAGAGAAAAATGAGTAATAAAAGAAGAAACGGGAGACAAAAAAAATCAAGTCCATCCTGCTGCCTGACAGACAGAATGAGAAACAGCAGGAGAGAGAGAAAGGGTCTGGATAGATGGGGATTATTGGCAGACTGGCTGGATGTGAGGTCTGAAAGCGAGCTGGAAAAATAGCGGTTATGATTACAGATGGGTACAGATGCCTTTTTGGGAGCAATCATGGTCTCGGTGTTTCTCCTCCCCCCACAGAGCCTCATTACCTCATTCAGGCTGTTATTTGAAGGACTCTTATCAGGGCAATCAGATTAAAGCTGTTATCAAAGTGCAAGGAATCAGATGGGAACGTCCTGTATGACTGATTAATCCAGATACAGATAAGCGCTGTTTAACAACCGCATTACGTTCTGTGAAACAGGCAGGAAATGGACAGTGACAGGACATTATAGTCACATAATCTGTTCATGCTACTGTAATGAAAACATAAAGGGTATTTACACAAGACGGCTGCGTGCAAACGATAAAAACATACGACTGGAACACTACCATATACACAGCATCCAGGTTCCATACCACAGCTTCCAGTCTGGATACTAACATTCCCAATCCAGTTACAAGATAATCCAGGTGAAACACTAGCATTTCCAGTCCAGTAACAAAAACAATCCAGGTTAAATACCACAACTTCCAGTCCAGTAACAAAATAATCCATCTTAAATACCAACATTTTTAGTCTGGTAAGAAAATGATCCAGGTTAAATACAAACAATTGTAGTCCAGTAACTAAATAATCCATGTTAAATTCGGTAACAAAACAATCTTGGATAAATCCCAAGTTCCCAGAATTTCCAGTCCAGTGAAAATTGATCCAGGTTTAATACTAAAATTTCCAGTTCAGTAACAAAGTAGGCTAGGTTAAATACCAACTTTCAGTCAGGATACCAACAGATCCCGTTCAGTAACAAAATATTACAGGTTAAATACCAACATTTCCAGTCCAGTAACAAAATAATCGACCTTAAATACCATATCTTCCAGTCCAGTAACAAACAATCCAGGTTACATACCAAAATGTCCAGTCTGGACACCAAGAGATCCATCCAGTAATGAAATATTACTACTTAAACACCAAAACTTCCAGTCCAGTAACTAAATAATCCAGGTTAAATCAAGTCAGATTTATTTCTATAGTGGTTTTTACAATGGGAGCATTATCTCAAAGCAGCTTTAAAATTGTAGATTATCTTCTAATATCTAGAGCCAATCGCAAACAGAGAGAGCCTAGGACGACAGTGGCAAGGAAAATCCCTAAACGTTATGAGGAAGAAACCTTGGGAGGACCAAATGATAAATGTATCTTAATGATAAATGCAAGAATGAAACTAATTTATCTAGTCAAATATCTCTGCAGTAATAGTTCAAAACACAGAAACGGAGTAAATATTAACAGATAAAAATAAACTCCAAAACTCCCAGTCTGGACACGGACAGGTCCAGATCTAAATAATGCAGGTTTAAATGAAAACTTTTCTTCAGTTATAACCACAGCATTGCTTTGCACAGAGCTGGTAGTATAAAGTACAAACCTTTCCATTTCCCGTCTGCTTGTTTCCATGTTGTTGTGTCACAGACTAACGTACCTCCTACTTTTGCACGTAGTTAATGCAAACTGTAAATAGTTAATTCTCTATTCATGAAAAGAAATAAATATGTAAACAAACCATCCAAGTATGACAAATACATGCTAAACCCTTTTTAATTATGTTTAAGACCCATGAGGAGGGTAAACACGGTAGAGAGGCGATGCTCCAGCTTACATGTACATTACAGGCCAGGGGAACCCATCAGAAGGTCTGTAGTGACACAATACGGTGGTGATGTCATCGACTGATCACATTACACATCATGTGAGGTGTACAAGTGTTATCCCGCCGGCCCCAAGTCCTGGGCCCTGACCTTGCATTTATCAGTGTAGGATCTGAACCACTAGTACTAGAGCGATCTAAAAAAGCAGCAGGTTACAACAGTACAAACTATTTCTAATCTTCTTCCTAATGAACATGCAGCTTAACTCTGATTTTACTGAAGCATGAGATGCACTGCAATAACGCCGAGTTCTGACTCTAATGAGATTATAGCTGTGTGTGTGTGTGTGTGTGTGTGTGTGTGTGTGTGTGTGTGTGTGTGTGTGTGTGCACGCAATAAAGACAGTACAAGAATAATGAGAATGTGTTTTAGAAAGAAAAAAGAGAGTTGGGGAAAAACTGTGATTTTTCAATAATATACAGAGTAAAAGAGACGGAGGAGAAAAGGGAGAATTTTAGAAAATGGGACATAAAAGGAGGAAGAAAGAAAGCCGACGGCCCAGGGCTTTTTTCCACCGCACTAACAGCCATAACAAAACAGGGACTGGTTTTATTCATTAGCACAGTTCCAGTACCGAAACATTTCAGGTTCAGCAACAAACCTTCCAGTTCCAGCATTAAAACATTACAAACCATGATTCCAATCCAGTACCAAACAATCCACTTCCAGGGTTAAAAGTTCAAATTATAATATAACCCAGGAAAAATGTACTGTGAAATTTGGCAGTAGAACCATGAAGTGGCCAAATTACCATCAAAACTTCATAGTAGAACTGTGAAAGTATACATTAAAACTGTCAAGCAAGTCAGTTTTACTATGAACATTCACTGTACATTTTGTCCTGGGAAAGGCTTTAGAACAGGTTAAATACCAAAACATCCGGTCTGGATACCAAAATAACCCAGGTTAAATACCAAAAACTATTAAGATCAAGATCCAGTTACATAACAATCCTGGTTGAATACCACAACATTTCAGTCAGGATACCAAAAGATCAAGCTCCAACAAGGTTAAATACCAACAAGGCCGGCCTGGATACCAAAACATCCAGTCCAGTAACAAAATAATCTAGATTAAATACAAATAATCCCTGTCTGGAAACCAAAGGATCCAGTTCAATAACAAAATCCAGGTTAAATACCAATAATTCCAGTCTGGATACCAAAAAGTTCAGTCTAGTACAAAATAATCCAGGTTAAATATCAACAAAGTCCAGTAAGGACACAGAAAATCCAGTCCAGTAACAAAATAATCCAGGTTAAATACCAATAATTCCTGTCTAATACCTAAATAATCCAGATTCAGTAACTAAATATCAAATCTCGATATCAAAATATCAAATATATATATATATATATATATATATATATATATATATATATATATATATATATATATATACACATATAGATAGATAGATAGATAGATATCTCAAAATACTGAATACCAACTATTCCAGTCCAGTAACAACATAATCCTGGTAAAACACCAAAACGTCCAGTCTGGATAACGAAATTCCAATCCTGTCACAAAATAATCCAGGTTAACTACCAAAATTCCCATATCCTTTTCCATACCATAAGAATACAAAAAGTCTTTTACAAAGATTCCAGTTTCAGTACAAAAGGAGCCGTCAGAATAAAAAGAAGAAGGCTGTTTCAGTACCAAAGGTTCCAGATGTGATACTAAAGGGATTGATTTCCCGTGGCTAAACAGCTCAGTACCAAATGTTTTGGGTCCAGTGCCAAAGATTCAAGTTAAGGTTCCAAAGGAGT
>JAJAGP010005024.1:0-39093 GCA_025084515.1 Ancistrus triradiatus | reverse complement strand
ACATCTTCTGGCTGTAAGCACGAGTCAAAAGCAACAGCGTAGCCTTGCTGTACATTGTCAGGCTGTTCGTCAGGCTGGTTTTCTGTGTCAGCCTCATTTTTTTTCACACTCTGCGTCACTGCTATTCATGATGTCAAGGTTTTCAAAAATGTCACAATCAGCGTCCTCTGCTAAAGAAACATCACTGTATTCGGAGTGAATATCTTTAAGTTTCAGTAGTGCAGCTCTCACTTTTTTCATGTCTAAGTTCTGAAACTGATAATGTCCTTTATAACAGAGACATCTCTTCAGTTTTACCTTCAACAGTTGGGACGCTGAAGGTGGGCGGGGCAAACTCTTAACAGCTGTTTCAACTTAAGATGGAACACAGACTACAGCCCCATGTATTGCTCTCTGTTGTCCTTTTGGGAGAGAAATTATCTTTGCAAATGGTATGAATTTGGCAATGACATGTCTCTCAAGCACGTTTAAACCCTGAAGTTCATCAGGAATTGGACCAAGTTGCAAGTGGTTTGCCACTGCAATAGATGGCAGGTGTCCAGACTTCAGATTCTCATGACAAGAGTGACAAATCCATTCCTCTCTATGTTCTGGGAGTCTACACTCTTCTATGCAGTCCTCATTACAAACATGAACAAAACTCCCAGTTCTGCAAAAGGAAGCAAGTTCAGGGTATTTGGTGTAGGACTGGGACCTGTATGTCTTTACCTGGTTAGGGAATAGACACCGATGGCAGACAGTACAGATAAAGGTAGGTCCGTGCTGAATATTTGAATTAAACAGTGACTGGGCTTTTTCTATTAATTGAGCTTTTGGAACAACGCTACTTTGTATTTCCTTTGTAAAATCTACAACAGCCTTGTATTTGCCTTTTATACGATCAGCGCAGCTTATGGTATGCAAAGCTTTGGGGTTGTGGGTGTAACTCAATTTAAAATAATGCTTTGACATTTGCTCCCTGTGTTTAGATCTATAAACCATATTATCATGATATTTTTGCCTGATTAACTCCTTTTGTTTCTGTTTAAAATCAGAGTCCTCTCTGTAACGGCGCCTGATTAAGTCTTTCTGTTTTTGCTGAACGTTAATGTTATCTCTGTAATGGTGCCTGGTTAAGTATTTCTGTTTGACCTGGAAATCAGAGTCCTCTCTGTAACGGCGCCTAATAAACTCTTTTTGTTTCTGCTGGAAAGCAAGGTCATCTCTGTAACAGGCTTTTATGTTTGCTTTCTTTTTTGCTGACTGAATTTTGTATCTTTTTCTGTCAGCATCTTTCCTTTTCTCTTTTCTTCTTCTTTCTTCATTCAACATTTGTTCTTCTACTTTTTGAAAATCTTGCAAGTGTTTCAGCTTTGAAGCAGCTTTTCTTCTTCTGCTTTTATTCAGTTTTGTTATGACAGCTTTTGATGGATTCTCATTTTCTGTAGATGAAGTCAGATTTGTCCTTAGTGCCATTTGTACCACACTTGCCTCATCATTGGTACCCAGACGTACTTCAGGCTTTTTAATATGAAGATCAACACTGGTCTCAGTAATGTCTGGTAAACTGTTTTCAGAAGTTCTCTCAAATCTCAAAACTGGTAGAAGGTCATACTGCTGACATGAAGGGAATGACAGTGAGTGATGGAAGAGCTGGACTAGCCTGCATGTCAGATCAATCACCTGACCACCACAGCTGTACCATTTTCTTCATGGCATGCACCATTAGCACTACAGGCATGTGGATCAAAGAAACCATATCTGTCTTGTGCATCTTTGAACAGACTTATGCACAAATCTCCTACAATTAACAGGGCAAAAGAATATTCGTTTCCAAGAGAGTTCAGACAACTTGGAAGGTTTTTAAACATCTCCATGCCTGGTGGTGGACGGTCGACCAAGGAACCACTCTGAACATCCAATTTTATGACAGTGTACTGGCCTCTCTCAGTGCTGACTGTAGAAGGCAGCTCATCAAAGTGTAAATGCCTGCTCACAAATGCATTATTCAGCATTAACCTGTGCCTGATATCACGGTATAGTTGGTCTCCTTCTGTCAGTATGAGGTTTAGCCTTTCCTCATTTATGTTTTGGTCCTCATTGAAGTGTGCCAAAAACATGAGTGAATTGGCGACACACTGGCTATTTCGACTATCTGCTGAAAAACGGCAATCTGCTTGGCTCTCCCTCTCTCCCTTAGCAAAACAAGTGTAGTAACATCTCTCCCATTGGTAGTCATGATGTCATCTGCCGAAACAGAACCAACTGCCTTCCGCTGCAGTTTTTTGGCTTGGGACTTTTTGGATTTTTTTGACATTTTGTTGTGTGTTTCTAAAACAGATTTTAATGGGTTACCTGTAATACCTGTAATACTTACCACTGTACTTACTTACCTGTTCACTCGCTCACCAGTGTAATAACACACTCGAAATGACACCTGTAAACAGAAAAAAGTTAAACTTGCTTTACAATCACGCATAAATAAAGCTGTTAGCCATAAACGTATTTTGCCATTTTTGTAGGAGACATTCCTAAAAGTGGGATTTATGTCAGGTAATATGGCTGTAATATGTGCCAAAGTGTATTATTATACATAAATAGACAGAAAATTTTCAGCTTGATTCTCAATATCTTCATATAGTGTGTTTTACTCATCAAAAATATTGTTTAATGAATTTTTGGGATATCAAGGGATACATGTTTAAAGTTTTATAGGTGTGATGTCATATCCACAGATGTGATTGAGCCAAATTTAAAACAGAAGCACATGAAACTATGATAAGTGAAATAATGCAACACACTTTGGTAATTGATCTGAAGGTTATAAAAAGCTAAACCTTGATTTAGGATTTCTAAATTTTATACACATGAAAGATGCTTCTGAACTGGACCAGAAAATCTAAATCATATTTGCCTTTCAAGTTTTGATTTTAGCAGGTAGATTTTCCTATTTCCAACTTTACTAATAGCATATATGTTGGTGAGTTTTACTGTCAAAGGGGGACAGCAATTAACAGGTATTAGTCCTTCCAAAACTTAATTTGACTTTGACCTTTGTCCATATATCATGTAAATAGATATTTAGAGAGTTATTAAAAATATTTTATATTTTGAGTACATCTTATTTAATATATTTTAATAGCCAATGTGATACCCAAGTAGCATACTGGTAAGCAAGATGTATTAATCTCAATTTTGATTTAATACCACTGTCCCTGTCTTTTATGTATTTGTAGCAAAACACTAAGCTATAAATAATGCATTTAATACACATGTAATATTATGTAAGGTTTTCATACGTAATCTTTTTATACTAAACATAATGCAAAACTTTTATGTTAAGGCAATATTAAGATTTAGTATGATTGAATTAGTCTACATTGCATAAGATATTAGTATATCTGCACACTAATCATAGGACAAAACAATGATATTATAAAAGTCTAAAGTTACATAATTAAGTCAATTCCCTAAAAGAGCCAGAACTCCCATCACTACTTCTGAACTTCTCCCGCTATCTGACTCTGACACGCACGGACGCACGCACGCACACCTGACGGAGCACTTTTTGCTGATTTTGGCTGCTTTGTTAAAATTAATACAAAGGCTTCAATGTTAAATATTAGATAGAATGTTCAGCATGACGTTAAAAATTATACTCAAAACATTCGAGGCTTTGCGCCCAGGTAAAATGACTTGCCCACACTTCTGCTGCTGCTGCAGGCGTTTTATCTGTTCCTCTGATCAGTTTTCGTCAAAAACATGTGAGTGCCTGTTTATACTGCGTATACGTTAACTGAAACCCACAAATATAATTGTATTATGCATACATAGATTGTGTTTAAACCCCTCGTTAACTTTATTGCGTGATAAACCCTGCACAGTGCAGGAAGCCCGGAGAGCGTAGCACAGCAGCTGGACTGTCAGCGAACTGACGCCATTCATATCAGTTCCATATCTATGTGCAACACTCTGCAAAGTCCGTGCACCTGTTGCAAAATGTTCCCATAAATACAAATCAATAATTTCCTCAAATGCTGATTACCAACTATATATTGAACTATATAACTGTATATTTAATAATTATACGCAAATAACTAAATATATCTAATACAGACACGCTGATTGTTTGCTGTTTATACGGGTGTGCCGTATGCCGTTTATAGCGCGATGTACAAGGTGCGCGTGCTTTTATCTTGCGTGCACGTTTATTTGAATGCACATATAAAATAGTTTCTAAAATAGCTGCATTTTACGCTTTGTTTTAGCTGAAATCACTCGCATGTTTTCTAACTGTTCGAACTGAGGATCTAATAATATCGATATAGCAGAATAATTCAGGATGGTGTCTTATTACTGAGATAAAAGGCGCTAAAAGCTTCAAAGCACAGCGCAAGACAGCGACGAAGTTTTTTACTTGGCCATAAAATACGTAACGTACATGATATTTAAGAGGTTTATATTTTTTCTCTTAAAAGTTGATAAGTGACTGCAAGTCTTTAATTTTAAGAACAAACACGATGATAAAGCTCAGATAATGCTAAACCACAGCTAGCTTTCACAGGCTACCGGGTACATATCGGCTGCATTTTAAACAGGGCAGTAAACATTAACATGGTTTAGACTTACCGAAATAGATCCGATTCCCAGAATGAAGGTGACTGTAGGCTGTATAAGAAAGGGTTCCGTAGGGTTTGTTGAAAACGCAGAAAAGGTCTATTCAAAATTCAATAGCAGTTTGTCTCAAAGCGTACAGAGCGCAGAAAGGGCTGGAATGCACCATAACGGCTCAGTTTAAACAGAACTTACTCTGATCTGATTGGCCAACATGCTGAGCTGATATTACGTCACTCTGCTTTTTAGAAATGGCGTGAAACTCGGAAATGTTTGCAAAATCCACAATTAAATGGTTAAAATACATTTATTGTATATTAAGTGTATTTAAATAAATGATAACAAGTACAATTTTTTTTGTTTTAGCACGTATCATATGCCATGCCCTACCCATCCCCCATCATAACAGCTCTCATTGTGTGCATACCTGCCCATGTGTGAGAAAGTAATGGATACGATTTCAAATCATAACAAGTGTGTTACAATTAAGTATGCATATAACATTATATCTATGTGTAAAGTGGGTACAACTCTAAAACAAATGGTCATAATACAGAAAATATTTAACATTTCACTTAAATTATATTATTTTGTGGGAGATTTACATGGCACTCTGGAAGGAATTTCAATACATACGTCAATACGTTCAATACATCACGAACAAATCATCATAATTCAAAAAATAATTTAATAAACGATTAGGTGTTTTAATGATTCACGAAGAAGAATGATCTCTGCCCTTTAAAGGTTAAATTGAGTTTCTAGGTGAAAGTATAAACATTTTAGACAAGGTTGTTCAGGGAAAAAGTGAATAAATCCAAATCTCAGTTAAATTTAGAGTGCGTGATGAGTGCCCTCATGAAGTGTATCAGGGGCCAATTCTAATGGCTTTAGATCGACAACTGACAATTACAGTCAATGCCCAGTCAAGGGCCTGTGTGCCCTGCCAGAGATGTCAGGAGCCCCAAAGACATCACATGTCACCTCAGAGTGTATCCGGGACCAGGCCTACCTAATATTTTGGCTACAGGTTAAAAAATAACTGAATTACACTCAATACCATGCCAGGGGTCTATGTGCTCCGCCATGGACATCAATGCCCAAATGACATCAGGTGCAGAGTCTCAGTATACCTGGGACAAAGCATGATGATTTTCATAACTGTAGGTTGAAAAATGTCTTGCCAGGTACCTCAGTGCCCTCTGTGTTACTATGCAAACAATGGACCTAATAGGTCTCAGAAGAGCTGATCCAAGCCATTCTGTGTGAATGACAGCTGCTCAGCTGTGTGGGCGTGGCCTGCGCGCGCGTGCGTGCGTGTGTGTGCATGTGTGTGAGAGAGACAGAGGGAGAGACAGTGACAGTTACATTTCAAATCCACACAGCCATATGTTTCATGTAGAATCTGTGTGTCAGACGTCTCAAACAAACGGTCATAACTCCAAAACTAATTAACTGATCGATTTTCTGAAAAGCCTGTGTGGGACAGGACCAGGGGCATGATATGTTACCTCAGATTGCACGTGGGACCAAGCCTGCCAAATTTCGTGGCCATAGGTCAATTACTGACTGAGTTACCGTCATTGGCCATACTAGGGGCCCCAGTGCCCAGCCATGGTCCTCATAGGCCCCATGGGCATCACATGTCACCTCAGATTTCACCCGGGACCAAGCCTGCCAAATTTTGTGGCCATAGGTCAAAAACCGACTGTGTTATGGTCATTGGCCCGCCAGGGACCCCAGTGTCCAGCCGGGGTCAACAGGGGCCCCATGGGCATCACATGTCACCTCAGGTAGCACCCGGGACCAAGCCTGCCAAATTTTGTGGTCATAGGTCACAAACCGACTGAGTTACGTTCATTGGCCCGCCAGGGGCCCTAGTGCCCGGTTGGGGTCCACAGGGGTCCCATGGGCATCACATGTCATCTCAGATTGCACCTGGGACCAAGCTTGTCAAATTTTGTGGCCGTGGGTCAAAAACTTACTGAGGTATGGCCATTGGCCTGCCAGGGACCCCAGTGCCCAAGTGGGGTACTCATGGGACCCATGGGCATCACATGTCACCCCACATTGCACCCGTGATTAACACTGCCAAATTTCGTGGCCGTAGGTTGAAAACTGACTGAGTTACGGTCATTGGCCCGTAAGGGGCCCCAGTACCCAGCCGGGGTCCACAGGGGTTCCATGGACATCACAAGTCACCTCAGATTGCACCCGGGACCAAGCCTGCCAAATTTCATGGCTGTAGGGCGAAAACTGTCTTGCCAGGTACCTCTGTGCCCTCTGTGGTACTATGCAAGGAATGGACCTAATAGGTGTCAGAAGAGCTGATCCAAGCCATTCTGTGTGAATGACAGCTGCTCTGTGTGTGGGCGTGGCCTGCATGTGCGTGTGCCTGTGTGAGAGACAGGGAGAGAGAAAATGACAGTTACATTTCAAATCCACACAGCCATATGTTTGATGTAAAATCTCTGTGTCAGACCTCTCAAACAAACGGTCATAACTCCAAAACTAATTAACCGATCACTTTTCTGAAAAGCTTTTGTGGGAGAGCACCCCTTGCTGATCGCTATGACAAAAACTGTGTGGATTGATCTGAAAGTGTCAGAGTTATGACAAGTTAAAAACACATAAAAATTTTGAAATATACAAATCAGAGTTGAAGCAAATATAATGGGGGTCAATGGGAGGAAAATCAAGACCTAGTCCCGAACAAATCGTCATAACTTGAAAAATAATTTGTTGAACGACAAGATACTTTGATGTCTCATTAAGGGGAAGTATCTCTACCATTTGAAGTTGAAATGGAGTTTCTAGATGAAAGTATAATGATTTTAGACACGTTTGTTCAGTGAAAAAGTGAATTAATAAAAATCCCTAAAATCTCAATTTCAAGCGATTTTGGACCTGTCAGACAAATGGTCATAACTTCAAAAATATTTAACCAATCAATTAACTGAAAACTTTTTGTGAGAGAAGACCCCTTGCTGATATAAGATGATGTGGATTGACAAAAAAGCCTCAAAGTTATGACAGGTTGAACACAAATGAAACTTTGGAAAAAGCCTCCTCGGAGTGCCGAAAATTAACATGGCTGTCAATGAGCAAAGTTTGAGTCCCTAGTAGCGAACAAATCGTCATAACTTGAAAAAGAATTTGTTTAGCGAGGCAATCTTTTGATGAATTATGAAGGGGAAGTATCTTTACCATTTGAAGTTTAAATGGAGTTTCTAGGTGAAAGTATCAGGATTTTAGAGACGTTTGTTCAGTGAAAAAGTGAATTAATCGATTTTCCCTGAAATCTAGAGTGCACACTCTAGCTTCTGCCCTATTCAATGAATGGAGTGATTTTTAAAGAGTGATAGAAAGTGATCAAAGAGTGTTATCTGTCCGAAACTTGAGATGATGGCTCTCGGTCAGTCCAGGTCCGACCATGCTGAGTTTCGTGTTTATAGCTAAAAAATTGACAGAGTTACGGCAGTTCTTTTAAAAATCCCATTCAAGTGAATGGGACGTTTTTTCGCACAAATGCAAGTGTAGCGTTCGAATGCAACATTTCTCTTGGCTATCGACAAGCACACTTCTCCGGAACATGTCGGATGTTTTGGTGTTTGTCCCATGTCGATATCTCGAAAAGTGTAGGAGGAGATACGAACCGAAAATCAGGTGGAATGATAATAATAAAAACTAGAAAGTGCAGTTCCTGCAGAAACTGCGAGTGTGTTGCGGCGGTGCATGCCCCCGGCCTTGTGCATCAGGGACCGAGTATGTAGGTCGAAAGCTGACTGTAGTCATTGTAGTCACCTCAGGGTATGACATGTTACCTCAGATTGCACCTGGGACCAAGCCTGCCAAATTTCGTGCTCATAAATCAATAACTGACCGAGTCATGGTCATTGCCCTGCCAGGGGCCCCTGTGCCCTGCTGGGGTCCACAGGGGCCCTATGGGCATCACATGTCACCTCAGATTTCACCCGGGACCAAGCCTGCCAAATTTTATGGCCGTAAGACGAAAACTGACTGAGTTACGGTCATTGGCCCGCCAGGGGCCCCAGTTCCCTGCTGAGGTCTAAAAGGGCCCCATGGGCATCACATGTCACCTCAGGTAGCATGCAGCACCAAGCTTGGCGATTTCGTGGTCACGAAATCAAAAACTGACTAAGTCAAGGGCCATGGCCTGCTAGGGGCCCTAGTGCCCTGCCGGGGTCCACAGGGGCCCCATGGGTATCACATGTCCCACCTCAGATTTCACCCCGGGACCAAGCCTTGGCCTAATTTTATGGGCCGTAGGACAAAAAACTGACCGAGTTACTGGTCATTGGGCCCACCAGGGGCCCAGGGTTCCCTGCTGGGGTCTACAGGGCCCCATGGGCATCACATGTCACCTCAGATAGCATGCAGCACCAAGCTTGGCGAATTTCGGTGGTCCTTAATCAATAACATGGGACTGAACTTACGGTCATTGGCCCACCCAGGGGCCCAAGTGTCCTGCTGGGGTCCACAGGGGCCCATGGGCATCACATGTCATGTCAGATTTGTTGTTGGAGACAAGCCTGACAAATTTTGTGGCCATAGCTCGAAACTAACTGAGTTACGGTCATTGGCCCGCTTTGGGGCCCCAGTGCCCAGCCCGGGGTCCACAGGGGCCCCATGGGCATCACATGTCACCTCAGATTTGACCCTACACCACCAACCTGCCAAGTTTTGTGGCCATAGTTTGAAAACCGACTGAGTTAACGGTCCATTGGCCCGCCAGCGGCCCCAGTTTGGGCCCAGCCGGGTCCACAGGGGCCCCATGGCGTGCCAATGACATGTCCACGGGATCAGATTTCACCCAGGACAAAGCCTGCTGCCAAATTTTTGTGGCCGTAGGTCGAAAACTGGCCGAGTTTTAGGTCATTGGTCCGCCAGGGGAAGCCAGTGCCCAGCCGGGTTTCTCTGGGGCGTTTATGGGCATCACATGTCATCTCAGATTGCACCTGGGACCAAGGCTTTGCTGAAATGTTGTGGGCCATAGGGTCACATATAAGAGCTGTCTGGCCCTTTAAGAGTGAAGGGGGGGAAGGGAGTGTGTAGGGAACAGTAGTGAATTTGACGCGTTTCCGGCTGTGCCGGCGATGTTTTACTCTGTGCTCGTATGGATTACAAGTGATGTTTAACCCGACGTAAAGGTTTGGGCTGTTTAATTAATGGACAATATTTTTAACAGTAATGATCAAGCCTTCGTGATAAAACACCTCCATGCAAATCTAACTTCAAAGAATCCGTTTTTTCATCGCTATGTGCTCCGCTCCGTGTGTGGGGCGTCCCGGGCCTGCCCCCCCCCAAGGTGTGTGTTTGATCGAAACGGCACAGAGCGCGTCTGAGCTCTTCCTTCATGCATTTTCGTGCAGCCCTCAAACAAACGCTCATAACAGGAGAAGGTAAAGTTTAAATTTTTAACGACGAGATATTGGGGAGGTGTCATGAAGGGGAAGTATGTCTACCATTTGAAATTTAAATGGGGTTTTCTAGGTGAAAGTATAATGATTTTACAAAACACCACGGGTTTGTCCTCCGCGAAAAAGTCCGTGTACAAAGTGACTTTCAAGCAATTTCGGACCTCTGAAACAAATGGTCATAACTCCAGAAATATGTAACCAATCAATTATCTGAAAAAGGTTGTTTGCTTGGAGAGGACCCCTTGCAGATCGCTGCTAGGCTTAAGATGATGTGGATTGACGAAAAAAAAAGCCTCAAGCTATGACAGGTTAAAAACACAAAGGGAAAAACTTTGCAAAAAAGGCGAGCTCGCCGGTGGCCCACAGTTTTACATTGCTGTAATTGAGGGGAACGTGGACTTCAGTCCCTAGTGTCGAACAAATCCGTCATAAGGTCGAAAAACTAATTTGGGGTACACGAGCCATCCTTGGATGAATGATAGTAAGGGGAAGTAGAGGCGTGCGTGCTCTACCATTTGAAGTTCAAATGAAGTTTTCTAGAATGAAAGTATTGTCTGTCTGCTGTAACGCGCGATTACACATAAGAGCTGTCTGGCTCTCTAAGAGTATAGAACGGGGGAGATAGTGTGTACGCCCGGTGGTACATCGTATCCATCTATGTCTAACATTAAGAATTGGAGCATTTCTGGCTGTGACGGCCCATGTTTTACTCTGTGCTCGTGTGGATTACAAAGTGATGTTTATCCCGACTTAAAGTTTGGACTGTTTTTAATTAATTACAATATTTTTACGTAATGATCAAGCCTTCGTATTAAACATATTGATGCAAATCTAACTTCAAAAGAATCGTTTTTTTTCATCGCGATGTGCTCTCCGTGTGGTGGGCGTGGCGTGCGTGTGTGTTTGAATCCAACGGAACCGGAGAATCGTCTCTGGTCTGCCGCCTCTCATTTCAGAGGTGTTCAAACAAACGCTCATAACTGGAGAAGTCATTTGTAGAACGACGAGATATTTGGAGGTCTCATGAAGGGGAAGTTATGTCTACCATTTTGAAATTTAAATGGAGTTTCTAGGCAAAAGTAATAATGATTTCAACACACGTTTGTTCAGCGAAAACAGTGACAGAAAGAGCGTTGAGAGTGACTTTCAACTGATTTTGCACCTCTCAAACAAAATGGTCATAACTCAAAGAATTTGTAACCTATCAATTATCTGAAAAGTTTGTGTGTGGAGAGGACCCCTTGCAGATCGCTATTATATAGAGGATGGATGTGGATTGACGAAAAAGGCTCAAAGTTATGAACAGGTGTTAAACTTTTTAAACACAAATGAAACTTTGAAAAAAGGCGCCTTGCTGTTCCAAATTTAACATGGCTGTGAATGAGGGAAGTTTCAGTCCCTAGTCTCGAACAAAATCGTCATAACTCGAAAGTAGTTTTGTTTAGCGATGCCATCCTTTTGATGAGTTTATGAAAGGGGAAGTATCTCTACCATTTGGAGTTTAAATGGAGTTTCTAGATGAAAGTATAATGATTTTAGACACGTTTGTTCAGTGAAAAAGGTGATTAATAAAAATCCCTAAAATCTCAGTTTCAAGCGATTTTGGACCTGTCAAAGAAATGATCATAACTCGAAAAATATTTAAGCAATCAATTATCTGAAAAAGTTTTTTGAGAGAGGACACCTTGCTGATCGCTATGATATAAGATGATGTGGATTGACAAAAAAGCGTAAAAGTTATGACAGGTTGAACACAAATGAAACTTTGGAAAAAGCGTCCTCAGAGTTTCAAAAATTAACATGGCTGTCAATGAGGGAAGTTTTAGTCCCTAGTCGCGAACAAATCATCATAACTCGAATAATAATTTGTTTAGCGATGCAATCTTTTGATGAATTATGAAGGGGAAGTATCTCTACCATTTGCAATTTAAATGGAGTTTCTAGGTGAAAGTATCAGGATTTTAGAGAAGTTTGTTCAGTGAAAAAGTGAATTAATTGATTTTCCCTGAAATCTAGAGTGCACACTCTAGCTTCTGCCCTATTCAATGAATGGAGTGATTTTTAAAGAGTGATAAAAAGTGATCAAAGAGTGATATCTGTCCGAAACTTCAGATAATGGGTCTCGGAGAAACCAGGTCCGATCATGCCGAGTTTCGTGTTTGTAGCTCAAAAATTGACCGAGTTACGGCTGTTTTTAAAAAAAATCCCATTCAAGTGAATGGGACGTTTTTTCGCACAAATGCGAGTGTAGCGTGCGAATGCAACAACATTTCACTTCGCTATCGTCAAGCACACTTCTCCGGAACATCCCGGACGTTTTGGTGTTTGTCCCGTGTCGATATCTTGAAAACTGTAGGAGGAGAAACGTACCGAAAATTTGATGGAATAATAATAATAAAAATAATAATAATAATAATAATACGAAGAACAATTGGTGTGTCGCTTGCGCGACACACTAATAACTAGAAAGTGCAGTTCCTGCAGAAACTGTGAGTGTGTTGCGGCGGTGCATGCCCCCGGCCTTGTGCATCAGGGACCGATTATGTAGGTCAAACGCTGACTGTAGTCATTGTAGTCACCTCAGGGTATGACATGTTACCTGAGATTGCACCCGAGACCAAGCCTGCCAAATTTCGTGGGGGGATTTAGGGTTCCCATGCTATTGGGTCATGTTAGGTCATGTTCTTTGGACTGCTTTATAGCTATGTATATAGTGCTATATGCTATATGGGTCAGTAGGATCAGTGGGCCAGTGTATATAGAGCAGATCTGTGCTGATAGAGAGAAGAGGTGCTTTTCCCCTGAGTGTTTGAGATTTGAACGCCTGGGTGACGTCAGTTCCTGTCGTAACGCGCGTTGTTTGTTTGCAGCTGTTTGTTAGCAGCAACTAGCAGCCGGTTAAGCAATTCTTCGCATTTTTTCTTTACTAAATTTGAACTTAAAATCAAATTGAATCTAATTGTTAGTTTCACTTGCCACTTGCATTAGCCACCACCGAGTTTGGCTCACAGGCACAGTGTGTCTTGGCACGTGAATTTTTGGTTGCTGACGACGTAAAAACGGTCGCAGCAACCAAGTTTAACCTAAATTTATATCAAAATCTCCGTCCTTCCACTCTAATCTCCATCTAACCCATCTTTTTGTTAACTAAGAGCTAATATGTCTCCACTATCTTCTCCAACTGGCTGCCTCAGCTGTTCGCGTCTCTATGAAAAAATCGCAGAGCTTGAGGGCAGGATAACTTTATTGCACCAGATTAAGCAGGATGAGGACATAATTGACTCCTTATTAGCTACGGTCAATGATATGGCTGTTGTAGCCGCTTTGGACACCACTGCTTCGCGTCCAGAAACTGTGCAGGCTGCTAAACCATGGTCACAACTGGGTGTGCGGCCGAAACTACACCGTGTGAACCAGACCCGTGGAAACCAGCCCGCAGGGGAAGCGAAGCGGCAGACGCTTCGACCGCCATCCTCAGCTCCCGACCCAACATTACGGCATTGCTTTGGGAAACAAGTTTTCGGTTTTAGAAGAATGTGATGTCCCTCCGCAGTCTTCAGATTTAGTCAACGCACCCACGATACCTGTCCAGTCGCCACGGCAGATGAGGGAGATCAAAAGCAGCAGGCCGTACGCTCGTAGCCAGGGCCACTTCCAGGAATCTTCAACCCGGCGTTTTAGTTCTGCTGGCCTCATCTCGGGCTTCTCCACCAGCAACACTGATTGTGGGAGACTCCATAGTGAGGAATATTAGGAGAACTTCTGCTGTGGTCCAGAAGTTTTCAGGAGCCAAAGTTGCAGACATTCTTCTACAGCTCCCCTTTCTGCTGGAGAAATACACCTCAGTTCAGAATGTGATTATAATGTGTAATAATATTCGTGATCAGAGGTCGGAGGTCCTGAAGCGGGATTTCAATGACTTGTTTAGATTTCTTGAATCATGCGGAAAACGTATTTTCATCTCCGGACCCATCCCGAGTCTGGGAAGAGGAATTGGATGCTTCAGTCGCACCTTGAGTCTGCACAGCTGGCTACAGGAGACCTGTTCTTCATGTAAGCTTGTTTTTATTGATAATTTTAATCTCTTTTGGAATCGTCCTTCCTTTTTTAAGTATGACGGAATTCACCCCAGTAACCTAGGTACACAGGTTCTAGCAGACAATATGTTCTACTCGATGCATAATAACCATAAGAAATGACTCTGGGCTCAAACTATTGAAACCGTGTCTGTTCCTTGTGCCGTCTATAAACCCAAACGCTCTCATAAAGTATGTTTAAACAACCTAATTATCATTAGTTCAAATGATCCTGATAAAAACAGTAATAAAGTCAGAGTAAAGTTAGGACTACTAAACATTAGATCACTCGCGTCTAAAACCTTACTTGTGAATGAAATGATCACAGATAATGGTCTTAGTGTACTTTGTCTTACTGAAACCTGGATGAGACCTAATGAGTTCGTAGGTTTAAATGAAGCAGCTCCTCCTGGATATAATTATATACATAAACCACGTCCTAGTGGTCATGGAGGAGGTGTAGCAACAATATATGACAAATTTATTGACCTTAATATAAAAACGACTTGCATGCCTAACTCCTTTGAATTACTTGTAGCTGATGTAGTTAATCAAACATCATCAAATAAAAAACCCACCTTGTTTATGCTCGTTACAATTTATAGGCCCCCTGGTCCTTACTCTGAGTTTCTCCAAGAGTTTGAAGACTTTATTTTTAAATTACTACTAACAACTGATAAGGCTTTAATTGTTGGAGACTTTAATATTCATTATGAAAACGAGCATGATCCTCTTAAAATTGAATTTGATTCCATTATAAAATCGATGGGTATCACCCAGAATGTAATAGGTCCTACCCACCGCTGTAATCATACCTTAGATTTAATACTAACACTTGGTATCGATATTGATAAGCTTGCTGTTATACCACAAACTGATTTAATCTCATATCACTCTCTCCTACTATGTGATCTGTGTCTAACCAGTAAGATTTGTTCAGTGCGTTGTTCTAAATCTAAACGTACTATTACGTCTGCTACTGCAGCTGCTTTCACTAATAACCTCCCAGAAGTAATGATCTTGTCGCCAGTAGAGCCTGAACAACTTGAACAGGCATCCCAATGGTTAGATTCTGTGCTACGCACAACCTTAGACACTGTAGCACCAGTTAAAACCAAAATGATCAGGGATAAAAGGCTGTCCCGTTGGTATAACGATCGTACACGTGCTCCAAAACAAACTGCAAGAATATTAGAGTGCAAATGGCGACACACTACACTGGAAGTGTATAAGTGGATGTGTCTCTTTCCTTGTTCTTTTAGACCTTAGTGCAGCATTTAATACTGTAGATCATAATATTTTATTGAAAAGGCTAGAAAACACAGTAGGTATTAAAGGACTCGCACTCTCCTGGTTTGAATCCTATCTGAGTGATCGCTCACAATTTGTCCTTGTAAATAATTCATGCTCGGATACTACAAAAGTAAAGTATGGCGTTCCCCAGGGCTCAGTGTTGGGACCTCTATTATTTACTCTTTACATTCTACCCTTAGGGAATATTATTGATAAACATGGAATTAACTTCCACTGTTATGCAGACGAGACACAGTTGTATATATCAGCCAAACCAAACAAAATCCACAGACTCAGTAAGATTGAGGATTGTATTAACGACATAAAAGACTGGATGTCATGTAACTTTCTTCTACTGAATTCAGATAAAACTGAAGTATTACTCGTTGGTCCAAAGGCTGCAAGGGAGAAGTTGACTAATCTAGTGTTAAATATTAACGCTTTCTCTGTTACCCCCAGCTCAGTACTAAACAAATTGGGTGTCACAATGGATTCAGAGTGCTTACTAGAACTAGGAAGTTTGACCATATTAGTCCTGTTCTATCATCGTTGCACTGGCTGCCTATTAAATTTCGTACTGATTATAAAATTTTATTGCTAACCTATAAAGTGATACATGGCCTGGCACCGCAGTATTTAAGTGAACTAATTCAGCACTATAACCCATCACGCTTACTTCGTTCACAAGGTGCAGGGTTACTTGTAGTCCCTAGGATTAAGAAAGCCACTGCAGGGGGAAGAGTGTTCTCATACATAGCCCCTCACCTTTGGAATAGCCTCCCTGTCACTGTTCGTGATTCAAACTCGCTCTTGATCCAGATTAAAAACACACTTATTTACTCAAGCCTTTGAGGGGCCAAACAATATTTGACGTTTTACAATGAATGTTTACTTAATATCATGTTTTTAACACATTTTTGTGTTTCCCTATTTCCGAGATGGCGCGGACACAAAACCCTGGTCTGGGTTTTGTGTCCTGAGGATGTAGCTCACGGTTTCATTGCTGCAAGGACAACACCGCCTCTCCTCACTGCCCCCAGCGACTTAAGGATGAAGTCCTTAGATCCATTGATACAGCTGACAACACTGCCTTTTCTACTCATCTGCTGAACGTACTGTAATCCTGTGGTGACTCTCTCTGTTCCAGTCCTCAAACCATTACTCAGTACCCATCAGAGGGTAATAACCTCCAGGACACACAAAACTACAGTAACTCTTCCACTTGGACTACCTGTTCATTCAAACTCATTCAGTCATAACTTTATATGCTATAGATCTTATTCTCTATTTTTATTAGTTCAAATCATCTTAGTCTATATAATTATTCTATTCTAAATTTAAATGGGGTATAATCTTTACATATACTCTTCAATTATTGTATTTAACATCTAGGCTGCCCAAGGAGGATGGGTCCCTATTTGAGTCTTGGGTCCTCCCAAGGTTTCTTCCTATAAGGTTTGGGGAGTTTTTCCTTGCCACTGTCGCCTCAGGCTTGCTCAACTAGGGCTTTGATCTAATATATTTGTAAAGCTGCTTTGAGACAATGCTGTGTTGTAAAAAGTGCTATATAAATAAATTTGACTTGACTTGAATTTGACTTGAACATTCCGAAAACATCTGCCAGATAAAAACCCCATTATTTCCTAAGGGCAAATGTAATGTAGTGTAATGACCTGCTGGTCTGTCCTCTATATCTACCCTGCTTCCTGTGCACTTCCTTGTCTGGCTTTATCACTCCATGGTTGTCCTTGGCTCCTGTCGCGATCTTCTCCATGCTGGTTTGTCCATTATTCTTTGTCTTGTCTCTTTGTATCTTAGACTCTCTTCCTTTGTGTTCTTTAGCATTGGGTCGTTGTTCTAGGTTTAGCTGTTCTTGGTGTTTAGCTTTGTTAGTGTGTGTTAGTATTGTTTGTATTGGCTTTAGCTGTGTTAGCTTGTTTCATGTGTTAGATGTTTGTTGTATTAGTTATCATTCTTAGTTTATGTTTGTGTGGTTTGTTTGTATGTTTCACTATGTTCACTGTTAATAAACCTGCACCATTTGCACCTACGTCTGTCTCCCTTGCCCCTACTTGCACCCAATCGTGACAGAAAGCCAGACCGTGTTAAGGATGTAGCAAGTGTGTCCCCTATCCTCCATAGCATGTGGTCTGACTCATCAGATGATGAGTAAGCTGAGGATCAGCTTAAATGTGAGTACCAGCCTCCCTTAACTCAGCTCAGCCTGGACTCTGACATGGAGATTTCCTGTATAGCAGTTACCCTCCAAAACCCAAACAGTGGACTCTCCTAGGCAGCCAGGAAGCGCTGTCATAAGTGGAGGACTACGCCTGCTACCTCAGTGCCTGAGTCCATGCCTGTTACCATGACGCCCAAGTCAGTGCTCTCTAGCTCAGCGCCGGTGTCTGTGCCCGCTACTTCAGTGCCTGAGTCCACACCCACTACCATGTCGTCGAAGTCAGCGCTTGCTAGCTCAGCACCCGTGTCCAAGCACCACTACTTCGATGGTGGAACCTGTGCTCACTAGCGCCACACCTGCGTCTCTATACTCTACCCACCAACCCCAGTCACAGCTTGCCAGCCATATGCTGGATCGCCCTCTTGCCAGCTGTTCGAGGGGCCCGGTTATCTCAAGGGTCAAGCCTAACTCCACACTCAATGGTTCCCCAGAGATCCCTGCTTCTGCCGAACCACGGGTGACTCCAGCATGTCGGGCCATGGTTGAGGTCCAGCAGGTTTTCCAAGGGGTCTCAAGAGCTCTGGAACTTGCCAAGGGCAGGGCAATGTTTGCCCAGCAGTTTTTCTAGGGTTTAGAGGTGGAGAAACTTGTCCTGGGGGTACTGGGAGTTCTGGGAATGGCTCACTCTGCAGTTACCCAGAGTCTCGAGATTGCCGAATCTTGGGTCATCACCACCTGCACATCCAGAGGCCGTCAGCTCCAGTGAGGCCCTTCCAGAGGCCGTCAGCTCCAGTGAGGCCCTTCCAGAGGCCGTCAGCTCCAGTGAGGCCCCTCCAGAGGCCGTCAGCTCCAGTGAGGCCCTTCCAGAGGCCGTCAGCTCCAGTGAGGCCCTTACAGAGGCCGTCAGCTCCAGTGAGGCCCTTCTAGAGACCAACAGCTCCAGTGAGGCCCTTCCAGAGGCCATCAGCTCCGGTGAGGCTCTTCCACAGGAGGTCCAGAGTGCATCACCTGCCTCTGAGCTAGAGTCTTGCCCTGCTTCCGGCCTCCCACCACCCACCCGGGTTCGTAACAAGGACTTCACTCGCCAGCAACTCACTGGCGACCAGCTCAGCCAGAGCCCAATGGCAACCTCACTCGCCAGCTGCATGACTCCGAACCCTGCCCAGGTCTGCGCTGCCCCTGGGGCTCCTACAGACTCCAGGTCATGGACCGCACCCCCCTGGTGGAGGACAAAGCTGCCCCTCTCCCCGAGGGTGCATCTGGTACCTCAGGTGGTTCTTGTGGTTTGTGTGTTCTGGCCCCCTGCCTTGTTCTCGTCCATGTTTTGCTCTGCTCCCTTGGGGTAGTCTGGGTCTGTCCTGTTTCCTAGCTTTCTCTTTTTTTCCCTGTCCTTTTGCGCTTCGGAGACGCACCTCCAGAGGGGGGTTATGTAACGATGATGCAAGCCTTCAGTTTGCATCCATCTGGTTTAGCTCCCCCTGCTTTCTCCTTCCAACCCAGCAGGTGGGGCTGTAGCCACCTGCTGGTCTGTCCTCTATATCTACCCCGCTTCCTGTGCACTTCCTTGTCTGGCTTTATCACTCTGTGGTTGTCCCAATCTTCTCCATGCTGGTTTGTCCATTATTCATTGTCTTGTCTCTTTGTATCTTAGACTCTCTTCCTTTGTGTTCTTTAGCATTGGTTTGTTGTTCTAGGTTTAGCTGTTCTTGGTGTTTAGCTTTGTTAGTGTGTGTTAGTATTGTTTGTATTAGCTTCAGCCGTGTTGGCTTGTTTCATGTGTTATATGTTTGTTGTATTAGTTATCATTCTTAGTTTATGTTTGTGTGGATTGTTTGTATGTTTCACTATGTTCACTGTTAATAAACCTGCACCATTTGCACCTACGTCCATCTCCCTTGCCTCTACTTGCCCCGATCGTGACAAATAATACGAAGAACAATTAGTGTGTCGCTTGCGCGTGTCACGACTGGGCTCTACAGGCAAATGGGAGAAGGGAGCAGGTTCTATGGTGATGGTACCATAATGCTTAGTTTATTGGAGAACAGGGACAGGCTTCACAACGAAAACAGGATCATAGAAATAATAACAAATAAATGCACCCTTTACCTTGCCAACAATCATGAGCTGACTTGTCGCCTTAACAAACGTATACAAGTTTTATCGTGCAAGTGCCCTCGCTTCTTCCTCGGATGCTCCACTGTCCGGCGGAGCACCGCAAATGTCTGAGTCCGGATCGCCCCCTAGCGGCGGATGAGTATTTAAAGTTGCAATTCCAGGTGAACGGTGACATCCCCCCCCCCCCCCCAAGGAGCCCAAGATGAAGCCAGGGCTCCATAATGATGATGGGCTCCTTGGGCACCACTGTTTTGTCTGCGGGCTTCCTCTCCGGGCGGGAACCTGTGGGGGAATGTGGAAAACAAATCGTACCCTGGTGTATAGATCACCAAAGGACACATGGATACTGGAACAGTCCTCCTTTGTGCTGGAACCGGAACAGACCTTCTCGATACTGGCTCTGGAACTGGAACGGACCTCCTTAGCGCTGGAACCAGAGCAGACTTCCTCGGCACTGGATCTGGAGCAGACCTCCTTGGCGCTGGATCTAGAACAGACCTCCTTGGCGCTGGAACCGGCACGGGAACAACCCTCAGTGTTGACACTGGAACACTCGCCCTCGGCACGGCTACTGGGTCAGTTGCCCTCGGTGCTGGCACAGGTTCGGCCCTCTTCGGCATGGGAACTAACGATAATGTCCATGGCGTGAGAATCAGTGCGAATGCCTGTGGCGCGAGAGTTGGCACAAGTGTCCATGGCGCTGGAGTCGGCACGAGTGTTTGTGGTGCAAGAGTTGGCGCAACTTGCTCAAAAACGTGACTAAAAGGCGCAGTGCTCTTAGACACAAAACTTGGAGGCACTACAATGTTGCTTACGGAACTACACACGGAATTAGTAAGCTCAGATACAAAATCCGAAGGCGCAATGCGCTCATCAAGGAGACAATACGCAGCTAACAAGTCAGGTATATGGCTAACGTGTTCAGAAACTGCCCTACGGGATGCTACCGGCTCACATATTAAGCTAACAGGTTCAGACACAAAGTCACGAGACACCGCCGGCTCAGGTATTGAGCCAGCGCATTCAGGAACAACACTACAGGATGCTATCGGCTCAGAATTGGAGCTAGCATTTCCCAACACAAGGCTTTTAGATGCTATCGGCTCTATTGCTGAGCTGGCTTGTTCAAATACAAAGCTAACGTGCTTGTTAGCGACTCAGGTATTGAGCTACTGAGCTATAACTGCTCATCTACAGTGCTAACGTGCTCATAAACGAAACTAGTGGACTCAGAAACAGAATCCACATGATTATTAACCGTGCTCTCTGGTGCTAGCGATCCGGGTACTGAGTTGGAGGACGCCAACCGCTCATCTATAGAGCTATGGGGCGCTAACTGCGCAGCTACAGAGCTAGCGGGCACAGAAACGAGGCTAATGTACTCAAAAATGGGGTCAACATGACTAACAGAGTTCTCAAGCGCTAGCGACTCAGTTACGGAGCTAGCTTGTTCATATTCGGAACGATAAGACGCTATCGGCTCAACTACTGAGCTAGCGTGTTCAGAATTACCATAACAAGATGCTATTGGTTCAATAACTGAGTTAGCGAGGTCAGAAACACCAATATCCACCGCTATCGGCTCCAATACTGAGCTAGCGTGGTCAGAAACACCAATATCCATTGCTATTGGCTCTAATACATTTACATTTACAGCATTTAGCAGACGCCCTTATCCAGAGCAACTTACAATTGATACAATCTTACAATCCAAGCAGTTGTGGGTTAAGGGTCTTGCTCAAGGACCCAACAGTGGCAGCTTGACAGAGGTGGGATTTGAACCCTGGGCCTTCTGGTCTAGAGTCCAGTACCTTAACCACTAGGCTACCACATTCCATACTGATACTGAGCTACCGTGCCCAAGTTTTGAGCTAGCATCTTCAACCACTGAGCTAACTGGCCATAGTTTAGTGTGATCAGGCGCTAAACACTGAACTACAGAGCTTACTTGTACGGCGTACTGTGACACGGGGCTTGCGGGCTTAATCACTGGGCTACTGAGCTCCACCGGCTCAAATACTAAGTTACAGGGCAGTAACTGCTCATTGACTGATCCACGGAACGCTGCTTGCTCATCATTGGAGCTTATAAGCACGGCGTGCTCTGACACAGTGTCACCGTGGTTCACCACTGGGCGAATGAGCTCTAATTGCTCTGGTATTGAGCTTGGGTGCCCAAAAACAGCTAGTGTACTCTGAAGTGGGGTCAACCCTTTCAATAACCAAGTCAATGAGCTCTGACACAGGGTAATCAATCTTTACCTGTGTCGATACAAGGCTATCAGGCATTAGCGATTTGGATGGAGGACTAACATGCTCTGATGCTAAGCTAATGGACTTTACTCGTTCCGGTACTGAGCCACGGGGCAATAACTGCTCATCTATGGAGCTTACCGGCGCGGCGTGCTCAGCAGTGGAACTAGCTGGCCCAAATTCTAGCTGGCTTCTCACTGGCGATAGATGGACGTCGGCATCAAGCCCGCCTGCAGAAACTTACTGTCCGTAAAACCTCGTGGGGTCCCAAAACAAAACTCCAGCTCCTCTAAAAACTCTCCCACGGTTCTGGCCTTGAATACCGGCCATACCAGGGTGGCCCATACTAGGGCTTCACCGGTGAGGCGAAAAAAAACAAAAGATAGTTTCGCATATTCAGTACTAAAAGAAATTCCTCAAAATATTGAGCACACTGGTCAAGAAATGGTCGGCAAAAGGCTGGATTACCGCTAAAACATTCAAGGAGGAACAAGGAAGCTAGAAAACCTGTCGTCTCCTTAGTTGGGCAGGACATTCTGTCACGACCGGGCTCTACAGGCAAATGGGAGACGGGAGCAGGTTCTATGGTGATTACCAGGATGCTTAGTTTATTGGAGAACAGGGACAGGCTTTACAACAAAAACAGGATCATAGAAATAATAACAAATAAATGCAGCCTTTACCATGCCAACAAACATGAGCTGGCTTGTGGCCTTAACAAACATATACAAGTTTTACCGTGTCGACAGAACCCAAACAGGCTTTCTGTATTGACAAACATATGCGAGCTTTACCTAGTTAACAGAACTTTAACGGGCTTTCTGCATTGACAAACATATGCAAGCTTCACTGAGTAACATATATTTAACATGCTTTCCGCATTGACAAACATATGCGAGCTTTACCGAGTTAACAGAACTTTAACGGGCTTGCCGCATTATCAAACATGTCCGACCACGAACGTGACGCGAAATAGTCCGGTCGCTGAACTTGTGGATGGGGAGAGAGAGATCCCCAAACAATGTCCCGCATCTGAGGGAGAGCTTAGGCCTTGCCTAAATAGTGTCTCAGCCACCTGAAAGTAATCCTAGCAAGTGCTCGAGAACCGCAAATGTCTGAGACCGGATCGCCCCCCTAGCGGCAAGGATGAGTGCTTAAAGTTAAAATCCCAGGCGAACCGTGACAGCGTGACACACTAATAAGACTAATAAGACCAGCACAGCCACTAAACTACAATAGCTGTTAACCTACAAAGAAAGTGAAAACTATACTTCAACCTGACCGAAAACATTTTCACACAAATTTCGAAAAGATTTTTACACAAATCCTAAAAGTAGATAAAGAGAACTCAGTTAAACCAATGAGGCAAACATATTATACTTGCTCATTTATTTATTGAGTAAAATGATCCAATATTACATAATAGTAATAGTATAATAACTATATTACGTGATAGGCAAAAGTATGTGAACTTCTAGGATTAGCAGTTAATATGAAGGTGAAATTAGGCAGGTGTTTTCAATCCATAGGGTAACCATCAGGTGTGAGTGGGCACCCTGTTTTATTTAATCTATAAAAGACTGCTCTTCACAACACATGTTTGGGCACATGGATTTTAAGTTTATTATAAATAAAACTTGCAGTGCTTCCTCAAGCTGGTGAATGATTTATTGCAAGTTACACTTTATTCTCCCTTTTAAAAGACCATTCACCTTCATTGACCACGTTTGTGTAGCCAGTGTCCATTTTGTTTCAGAAAGTTTTTTGCCAAGCAGTTGTGTCAATGTTTACATTTATCTTAGCTGTTATACCTGACATGCAGTTTCTTTTGCCTACAGATCTAAGATATTGTAGCATTAATAGCTGGATTAAAGTCCCCCAACTCTCTATACCCTCTGTTCAACAGTTGTCAATCCATAAAACTTGATGACACTTTGGAATGCCAATGGCCATCTGGACCGGATCTTTCACCCATTAAGTGATGACTCTTGCTCAAACCAACAGAATTGGAGGTCTGTTTACACAGACCTACAACCTTCGGCATCGCATCTCCAATCATAAACTAAGTCCATGTGCTAATCTTAAAAAGGGGATTTCAACTTTCCAGGCCACCAAGTTCCTCAAATTTCTCTCCAACTGTTACTTTTACGACCCTTTCTCGCAGTCGGTCTGGCGCCAGAAAGACAGCCCTAGATTTACGACACCAAGAAACTATCAGCTTTTGTTCTAAGAGACAAACTTTAATAATAGGATTAAACTTTTGTTGGGAACAGATTATATTTGTATGAATCAATTCAATTACAGAACACCTGAGATTTGCTTCATAATAAGTCTAAACACACCCATATGTATTTAGTTAGTTCATACAAAGAGTTTTGATCAGGGATAATTCATCGTACCCACATATATATATATATATATATATATATATATAATCGTATGTATATGCATGTTATTGATTTGTCATGTATCCTCATCTCTATTTGGTTAATGTTTTAGTATAATGATAATTTTTATACTTGATACTAAATGATCCAGTTTGGTTATGATTAGAAATAACAGCTGTTTGTCTATATGTATCGATCGTTCGGGTTTAATACTTGTTCTGTTACGGTTCGCCATGTAAAAGGGCTGACGAACCGTCAAAACTAAATAAGAAGGGTTTGGGACCCAATTGCAGTTAGCTCCAGATGGTATTAATGAACTGAAATAAGGTTAAATAAATAAACTGAAATAAAACAATACAAATTAATAAATAACAAAAAGGGGAAGTGAGTCTCTGTGTGTGTGTATGCAGAAGCCAGCGAATGTGCGATCAGGCAGTCACACACACAGAGATCAAGCCGCACTTGCAGGAGCAGAGGAAGGAGGGGGTAAAATCCCCCACTTGACGTCAGTGGTGCTGAACGTGCTGCTGCACGTCAGCTCTGCAGGGAGAGAGACAGAGGGGGGCGTGGCCCGATCGCTGCTCAGCGCTGGGAGAGCGCCGAGCAGACAGTGAGGCTGAATACAGGCGCAGATCGGCGCGTGGCGCTGGGAAACGCGAGGGAGGAAGAGGATGGAAATAAAACAAACGTTATTAAAGCTCTCCCTTCACTATCTGAGCCCTACAATGACTTTTACCTCACGCTTCCCAGCGTTACTGAATCTAGGCTCCTTCACGAGCCTAGATTATCCCACTGTCCCTGAAAAAGGAATAAAACGAAAGGAAAACTAATTGAACAAAAGGCGGAAGCGCGGCGCTCTATAAAGAGCAAAGTATGAGACGGATGAGGTCTCCAACACACGCCTGAGGCCAACGACGATCGCTTTTAATAAAACGATCGAACGGCAAAGCGGCGTGTGCAGTCAGATGATCCGACAGCTACTGCCAGTGGCGAAACTCTTAAATAGCCAAAGGCAGCAGCTGAGGATCATTTGCCTGTGATTGAGCTACTTACTGACAGGGAGCTCAACCACTGCGGCTGCCAGGAGTCATACGAGGAATGTAGAGCGTTGCCACCCTCTACAGTCCATACCTGGTATGACGGTATGACTCCTGACATGTTCATAGTTATAAAAGAACAAAAATAAAGTTATTTACAATGTACTGTTTCCTACATCTTGTATCGATCTTATTATTATTTGTTTAAGGAATTGCAAATGTATGTGCTGTAGTTAGAATGATTTAACGATGTTCTAGGTTATCAATTCAAGGTGCCTTTGATCATTTGAATCTTACAACGAAGCTCTGCAACTAAACTTGTAACTTTGAGGATTTTTGATTATTATGTGATACTTTTAATCACCTTAGATATGTAGGAATATATTTAATCCAAGTTAGAATGTCTGTAGCTCATATGGTGAAATAAGACACAACCACGATAGGAGGGATTTACTGATGAGTCGGCTTTTCATTGGCTAAGTCAGGGCAACTCCTTGTGCCCCCCCGCCTCCGGCCGCCCACGATCCGGGACATACAAAGGAACACGCGCCAACCTCGTGGTCAAGCCAAGCTTCGAGTCTGTGTTCCTGTGTTCTCTTTGTTCGTCTAAGAATTTTATTTTTCGTGTCTTTTGAAGTTGCAACTTTTGTGTCAGCCTTTTTGTTATTTGTTTTGCTCAAGTTTGTTTTGTTATTTGTTTTGCCTGCAGCCTAAACAGGGAAGTGAGCCATTTCAAGTCACCTCAAGTCAATGTGGTCAAACCATCGGCAAGAAACCAAAGAGCGACGGTGGGCATCGAAAGACAGACGCCAACGCTCCCCAAAATCGTGCCTTTTGGACGGCCGGGCCAGGGTTGAATGCCCCGAACCATTCGAGTGACCTACAAGGTGAATACCGTTTATGACTTTTCTGGGTCCCTGATTCTCGAACCTTGCGTTTAATCTTAAACCAGACTCATCCACATCTAAGTAGTTTTTACCCTACTATTCATGTTCAACGTAATTTGTTTTAATAATAACTCACTACGTCGTAACAAACTAGTTCATAACTTCGACTCTGGGTAATTATTACGGTGCGATAAGTTACACATACAGTCAACTTGTTTCTGATTTTAATACTGTGATATATGTATGTTTGCCTGATTTTAATATTGTGTTACATATGTGATTACATCAGATAGTCTGTTGGTATTGCCTTGTTTGTAATTAATAAACTTGTTATAACCTTTTTGATCTTACCGCTTGGTGTGAGAGTTATAGGTCGAGAAATATAACTTTGAATTCACTATTCAGACCTAGACTGATCAATTTCTCTTTTCTCTTTCCAACTGGTTTCCGGTTCTACCAGTCCACAAACGATCCGATGGTGCCCCGTTTATTCATTAATTAGCATCGCCGCCTCACAGCAAGAAGGTCTTGGGTTCAATCCCAGGGTGGAGTGGCCTGGTCCTTTCTGTGTGGAGTTTATGTGGGTTTACTCCGGGTACTCCAGTTTCCTCCCACAGTCCAAATACATGCATGATAGGTTAATTGACTACACTAAATTGGCATTGACTTGAGTGTATGACTTGAGATAACCTTGTGTATAGATGTAACCTTGTGTGTCACTAAAGATGGCCACTGATGCTGATAGCAACGTTAAATAAATAAATAAACTTAAACGTCCCATTCCGACCCTACTTATCCTAATCGAGTGTGAGGAGGTGGCCAGAGATTAACCACCATATAGCCACTGGATGGGACTCCACTCTACCTCAATGCCCCATAACCATTCTGCAGGATCACATGTCACAAGCCAAGCCTGATATCTGGACCTAGGTTCTCAGGAACTACCTGGCGCTTACCTCCACCCCACACAAGCTGCCTCAACTTTACATTCAAATATGTAAAGAGTATTGTTCTTAGAGTTTTAGAGTCATTCACAGTGTTTTTATCAAAACTGGATCTATATGCAAAACACATGGGTAACATTTTTTCTTGGAATTTTATTTTTATTTCCTGGCCATGCTTTTGTGAGGGTTGTGAAATCTCTGGTTCCTGTCTCTGGAAAGTACAGGGTACAGGCACAAGTGTAGAAAGTACCAGGTCAGTGTCCATCTACAAATTGACCAAATAGATGAACAAATAACATTTAGCTGCTCATGAGCCTTCGTATGTAATTGTTGACATTCTGAATATGAATTCTAAGACGTGTAGTGTTAATAGCTGGATTACAGTTTCCTCAAATCTCAGTACCCTCTGTTTCAACCCTGGTCAAGCCATAAAAGTGAAGTCAAGTCAGATTTATTTATATAGCGCTTTTTACAATGGAGCATTGTCTCAAAGCAACTTTACAAGTTTAGATTATCTCCTAATAACTACGTCCAATCCCAAATTAAGCAAGCCTAGGGTGACAGTGGCAAGGAAAAACTCCCTAGTTCTAGGAAGAAACCTTGGGAGGACCAAGACTCAAAAAGGGACCCAACCTCCTTGGGCGGCATAGATGATAAATCTAAGAGTGAAACTAAAGTCATGGAGTCAAAGTTCGAATAAAATGTGAAGTATGCACATCGACATTAAGTGGGTCGGGTATGATGGGGCTGGAGCTGATGACGGAAGCAGCTTGACTGGAGCTACAGCAAATGAACATTATGTGTGGGGCTGGAACTGCCGGAACACAGCTTGGACAGAAAACAGAACATGTAATTAGTTATTGATTAAGAGCACAGTGTCTATTAACAATCACCGATGCCATGTCAATCACTGATGCCAAGTGTAGCATGAGACCCCGGCAGCATTAGCTATAGCAGCATAGCTAGAAAGAGGAGAACTGGTAGGAAACACAGCCAAGAGGGATCACATGAGACATTGGCAACCCCACGAGAGGCAGAAGACAGCAACCCAACATCTCTGATCACCATAAGACTCTTTGACTATGAACCCCCAGCTCTGCCCTTATTCTAAGGCAACGATGCACAAGTCAAGATCACGAGGACCGAAGCCCAGTTCAGCCAGACCGCCCACTCGACACTCCCGGCTAGCGAACACGGCAGGCAGGCCAGACATGACTCCAGACTCTGGCCCCAGTGACCCAAGCCATGCATCCTGGTCTAAATCTAGTCAAAAGCCTGTGTAAATAAGTATGTCTTTAGCCTAGACTTTTAAAACTTTGGATAGTGTCTGAATCTCGAACGAAAGTGAGAAGTTTATTCCATAGTTTGGGGGGCCATGTATGAGAAAAGCCTTTCCCCCTGCTGTGACTTTTTTTTAATTCTAGGAACTAAAAGAACGTCCTGCACCCTGCGAACAAAGTAGACGAGTTTGGATTGTAAAACTCTAAGAGTTCACTCAGATAATGTGGGGCCAGGCCATGTAGAGCTTTATAAGTTAAAAGAAGTATTTTGTAATCAATGCGGAATTTGACTGGTAAACCAGTGCAGTGATGATAGAACAGGACTGATATGATCAAATTTTCTAGTTCGAGTTAGCACTCGGGGCAGCTGCATTCTGAACTAACTGAAGTTTATTTATAGATTTACTAGAGAGCATCCAGTAAGTAAGGCGTTACAGTAATCCAACCTTGAGGTTATAAACGCTGAAACAAGAACAAGTTTTTCTGCATCATTAAAGGAGAGGATATTTCTAAGTTTAGCGATATTACGTAATTGAAAGAAAGCAAGTAAAACCTTGTGACTGTTGGAATGTAGTGGGACAACATCTGTCAACAGGAACAGACTCCTCAGCAACTGATAGCTCATCGGCATCGACCTCTTCTCGAACTTACCAAATTGGGTCTCTGACTTGGAGAGCCAGATGACCTGTGCCCCCCCCCATAAAATAACCCAATGTGTAAGCCTTAACAGGATTTATGACCAAGTCACCCCAGATTCACCTTCCCCCAAGAGGAATCGGCATTAATCTCGCTAAAGGAAAATATGGGCATCTCCCTTTCTGGTCACGTTTACGCGACTTTCCTCCAGCCTGGCGCCGCCAGGAGGACAACCCCTGGAGATTTACGACCGAAAGGATTCCAGCGTTTCGTTCTAAAGACACGTTTAATAAAAAAGCATTGCATTTTCATTGGAACAGATCATCTTCACAAACAAAACAAATAGACACTTGGTAAAAAAAAAAGCTTGAGAACCGCTCCATAATGAGTCCAAACACACCCGTACGCAACTATCTATCCCGTTGAAAAATTGATTGGGGTATTCATCGTATTCCCGCTTTATAAACACATGTATGTGCATGTAACTGATTGTCAAGTATCTCCCTATATACACTGGTTAATGTTTTAGTATAGTGGACCGTTCTGTATGTAATACGGTCCATTGTGGTTGTGGCTGATCATATATGATATATATAGAAATGATAGCATAGTTATCCATATGTATTGGACCCGCTCGGGTTTTTAATACTGACCTTTTTGCTCAATACTTAGGAAAGAACAAAAATGGAAGTTATTTAGATTTACCATTTTCTACACCTTGTATCAATCGTATTTATTATTGTTAGATAAAGTATAGCGAATGCATGTACTGTAGTTAGGAAGGACTTAAAACTATTTTACTAGTGTTTATAAATTTCAAGGTACCGCCCCTCAACCCCACTTGTAACGTGAGGATTTTTATTATTTTCCTGGTGGACGCTTTTAGATGTCCTCGGTATGTAGGAAAATATTACTCCAGTTATGGTCTGTAGCGACACGTACTGACCTATGGTGAAATTAGCAGACCATTCCACGAAAGGAGGGGTTTTAATGACAAGTCAGGACTCTCCACTGTGTCACGCCCCCTTCCCAGCCTTGCCTCCAGAGCACGCAACCTGCCTCGCTCCTCATCACCCCACATTTACTAATTCACCTGCACCTGTTCTCACGCCCGGACTTCCTTACATAAACCAACCTCTCACCCCACCACACTACCGCTACACTACAAGGTATCTTACCACGTACAACTAGCTCCTGCAAAAACCCCTTAGCAGTCTACTTTGTTTCGTTCAATAAAGAGTCTGTTAACCTTACCTCCACAGCCTGCGTCTGTCTCCCGTCCATACCCTCGGCGTTACAGTTAGTGTAGCCTGAAATGGAGACAGCAGCCAGTGGGCCCGACCCCACCTCGACCATGGCGGAGCAGCTCGCCGAACTCCGCTCCCAGCTCCAGGAAAAGTGGCTCGGGCGGTCTCGTTGTTGGCGGACAACCAGCGGTCGCTTAACGCGCTGGTCCCATCGCGTCAGCGACCTCACCCAGCGCGTGGCCCCCCCCCAGCTGACGCCGCCCGCCCATGGGCACAACCGCCAACCTCAGTCCCGCTCCCTCCTAGCCCGCCTTCGGGCCCCTCACACGGCGTACAGGATCGCTCTCCCAGGGACGTATGGCGGAGACCCAGAACGCTGCGAGGGTTTTCTTTTCTCGTCCAAATGCGGCCTCTATTTTCGTCCGTCTCCCTCTCCCCCGGAAATCCGACGCGGCTCGCATTGCCCTGTGATCTCCCTCCTCTCGTCCGGTAGAGCCCTGGACTGGGCCACCGCGTCCGTCTGGAACCAAACAAGGGGAAGAGACCCGTGAGTACGATCGCTTCGTCACCGCTTTTCGTGCTGTGTTTTCAGCATCCCCGTGAGGGAAGATCCACAGGAGAGGTCCTTCTCACTCCGGCGGAACCCATGGAGCTTGCTCGCACCCACCTGTCGTCCGAGGAACGCCGGCGCCGCTTCGAGCAGGGCCTTTGCTGCTACTGCGGCTCGGATCGCCATCTCCGTCCCGCCTGTGACCTCGCTCCATCCGCAGGATCAACCCACACGCGTGCCAGAGATCCGGCACGCACAACCCGGGTGAGTCGATCCCCTCTCGATACCTCATTCACCCTACCAGTTCTCTTGCGGCTCGCTCATACGGATGTTTCTCTCGTAGCTCTGATCGACTCTGGCGCCCAGGGGAACTTCATCTCCGACCATCTCGTCTCCAAGTGGAAGATCCCCTGCACTTCTCTCCCGGTCGAACGCCGGGTTACAGCGGCTGACGGACGTCCGCTCGGACAGGGACTGATCACCCGCGCTACCTCTCCTCTCCGCCTGCTCACCAGCGCCACCCACCAGGAGTCCATCACTCTGTTGCCCGTGTGTTCCCTCGCCTACCCCATCATCCTGGGACTCCCTTGGCTCCGCCGTCACGACCCTCTCATCTCGTGGTCCGCCCGGGAACTCGTCCGCTGGTCACCCTGGTGCCAAGACCACTGTCTGCTTCGTCCTGCCCTTCAGCTCAACACCCTCTTGGGACCCGCGACTCTCCCGGATAACGTGCCTAACGACTACAGGGATCTGGCTTCGATCTTCGCGTCAGGCACGCCTGCTCCTCTTCCTCCGCATCGCCCGTACGACTGCGCCATTGACCTCATTCCGGACGCACCACTTCCCAAAGCTCGTCTGTATCCCCTCTCGGCGGCCGAAGAACAAGCAATGACGGATTACATCTCTGAATACCTCGACCTCGGCTTCATCCGTCCATCCACCTCCCCCATCTCAGCAGGGTTCTTCTTTGTGCCCAAGTGGGACGGCGGCCTCAGGCCCTGTATCGACTACCGTGGACTCAACCAAATCTCGCGCAGGTATGCCTACCCGCTTCCGCTGGTGCCCTCATCATTTGAACAACTCCGCACGGCGCACTGGTACACCAAGTTAGACCTCAGGAATGCCTACAACCTGGTCCGTGTCAGAGAGGGCGATGAATGGAAGACGGCTTTCAGCACCAGCACCGGGCACTATGAGTATCTGGTGATGCCCTTTGGCCTGGCCAACGCTCCGTCTTTCTTCCAGGCGTTCATGAACGACGTGCTTCGGGACATGTTGGGCAGGTTCGTTGTCGTCTACCTGGATGACATATTGGTATACTCACCGGATTACGCCACTCACGTCTCCCATGTCCGCCAGGTGCTCACCAGGCTGCACCACCACCACCTTCGCGTGAAGGCAGAGAAGTGTGAGTTCCATTCTCAGACCGTGCGTTACCTGGGCTATGTTATTTCCCCGGACTGGCCCACGCCAACCACCATCAAGCAACTGCAGCGATTCCTAGGTTTCGCGAATTTCTATCGCCGCTTTATCAGGCACTTCAGCCGCACGGTGGCGCCCCTCACCGCACTTCTGCGGGACAAACCCCGCTCTCTCCGCTGGTCTCAGGATGCTGAACGAGCCTTCAACGCGCTCAAAACAGCCTTCACCTGCGCTCCCGTTCTTGGACATCCCGACCCAGACCGCCCTTTCATCCTGGAAGTCGACGCCTCGTCCATAGGGGTTGGTGCCGTCTCTCCCAACGTCTTGAGATCCACCCAAGCTGCGACCCGTCGCCTCTTTTTTTCACGCAAACTCACACAGCTGAGCGCAACTACGACGTGGGGGGACCGCGAACTGCTGGCCATCAAGCTGGCCCTGGAAGAGTGGAGGCATTGGGCTCAAGGGCTCCCGACACCCCTTTTCGCTATCCTAACCGACCACAAAAAAACTTGGAATACCTCCGTTCGTTCTGCCAAGCGCCTCAAACGCCCGCCAGGCCCGTTGGGTCTCTCTTTTTCTCCCGCTTCATGTTCTCTATCACACCTACCGTCCGGGAACGAAGAACGTCAAGGTGGACGCCCTATCCCGCAGCCTCGATCTCGAGCCACTTGCCCCGGACACACCCAAGACCATCCTCCCGGCATCCTGCGCCATCGGCGCCATCACCTGGGACTTCGAGCTCGAGCTGGATGACAGGGCTTTCCCAAATGCGCGTTCCACCCAAGTGCCCGCCGGGTAAGAAGTTCGTGCCCTCCGACCTCCGCAGCCGCCTCCTCGCCTGGGCCCAACTCTCTCTGTGTTCTGGCCACCCCGGAGAGACACGCACCCATCAGCTCCTGACGACGCGGTACTGGTGGGAAGGCATGCGCAAAGACGTGCACGACTACGTCTCATCCTGCAGTGTCTGCGCTCAGGCCAAAACTCCTCGCACTCTCCCCTCGGGCCTGCTTCATCCATTGCCCATGCCGGAACGACCCTGGTCGCACATAGCGCTCGACTTCATCACGGATCTTCCCCTTTCACACGGATTCACCACCATCCTCTCCGTGGTCGACCGCTTTTCCCGCGCGGTACGCTTTGTTTTCCTGCCGAAGATTCCCTCTGCGCTACAAACAGCGGAGCTACTGTTCGAACACGTCTTCCACGTTTTCACCATCCCGGAGGACATCCTGTCCGACCGCGGACCCCAGTTCTCCTCAGCGGTATGGCGGGCATCCATGGCAAAGCTGGGTGCCTCCGTCAGCCTCTCCTCCGGGTACCACCCGCAGACCAACGGACAATGCGAGCGAGTCAACCAGGAGTTGAAGAAATTCCTCCGGTGCTACTGCATCCACAATCCGCACGACTGGGCCCAGTGTCTCCCATGGGCCGAGATAGCCCAGAACTCACTGCGCCACTCCTCCACCGGCCTCACGCCATTCCAGTGCGTTCTTGGTTTCCAGCCTCCTTTCGTGCCCTGGGATTCCTCGCCCTCTGACTCCCCGGCCTTCGATGACTGGTTCCAGCGCAGCGACGACATCTGGTGCCAGGTCCATCACCGCGTCGACAAGGCCATCCGCCGGTACAAGAGGCACGCCGATCGGCACCGCCGCGCTGCCCCCACCTTCCAACCTGGAGACCGCGTCTGGCTCTCGGTCCGGGGACTGCGCCAACCACAGGGAAGTACCCCTTTATCTCCCCGTTTTCTGGGACCATATAAAGTAGTTCGTCAGATCAATGAAGTCACCTATCGTTTACAACTGCCTGCCCACTTACGCATCTCTCCTACCTTCCATGTTGCGCACTTGAAGCCCTGGGTCCCCGGTCCGTTGGCGGACTCTTTGCCGGCTGACCAGCCACCGCCGACCGACCCATCGGGGGCTTCCACGTACACGGTCCACCGCCTCCTGGATTCTCGTCGGCGCGAGGCACGCCTTCAATATCTGGTGGAGTGGGAGGGCTACGGCCCTGAGGAGAACTGCTGGGTGGACGCGAAGGACGTGCTGGGACCCCCTTCTCACCCAGGACTTCCACGCTGCACATCCTGGCCGACCGGCGCCCCACCCGCGCGGTCGCCCGTGCACGTCCTCAGCTCCCCTCCGGTCCTCCGGCTCCCGCCGCGCTCCCGCCGGCACGAGCCCTTCGAGGGGGGGTACTGTCACGCCCCCTTCCAGCCTTGCCTCCAGAGCACACAACCTGCCTCGCTCCTCATCACCCACATACTAATCACCTGCACCTGTTCTCACGTCCCGGACTTCCTTACATAAACACCTCTCACCCACACACTACCGCTACACTACAAGGTATCTACCACGTACAACTAGCTCCTGCAAAAACCCCTTAGCAGTCTACTTCGTTTTCGTTCAATAAAGAGTCTGTTAACCTTACCTCACTGCCTGCGTCTGTCTCCCGTCCATACTCGGCGTTACACACTGGCTAAGTCTCGGATAAACCCCTGTTGCCCCGCCTCTAGCCACTCGCGTCCGATACGTACAAAAGGTTTGAGCACAAAAGGGCTTACTCTCTTCTTTTGTTCTTTTGTTCCTGAAAAGTTCCAGTCTTCGTTTTACCTGTTTTTAAGTTTTTGGGTTTAAAGTTTAAGTTTCTGCGTTTTATTTTACTCTAAGCTTTTTGTGTCCAGCAGTTTTAGAAGTTCGGTATCGCCAAATTAGGAAACAGAGAAAATCCAACCAGCTAAGATCTCCTCCATACTAGACTACGGTCCCGTCTCAGTCTGTTGAAGCTCGTGGTTCTCGAACGCTGTAACTCTACCTTCACTGCTGGCCAGGGTGGAAATCTGAGTTATATGCCCGCAATTCTACATCCGGTAGACCCCGACCACCAACTCAGGGAAGAAGCCGAGCCGAAGCGAGACCCGCAACACATCCGTGGCTCCAAGGGGTCGCGTGCCGATGCAAGCTGAAGGCAGGTAGCCAATCATCCAGAGGTCCACCAAACCGTTGCCGGCCGATCGGAAGAGAGACCGTGTACCATTCCTCCGTGCGATCTCGGACGACAGGCGGAAGCCCGGCTCCGTTCCATCTTCTTCTTCTGATTTTAATTGCTGTGATATGTCCTCTTGCCACTATTTCCTGTTTTCTATACTGTGACATGTACATGATTACCGTCATTTTATGATTGTAACTCTGTGATACATAGGTTATTACATCAGGTAGTCTGTTGGTATTGCCTTATTTGTAGTTAATAAACTTGTTATATGCTTTTGAACTTACCTCGTGGTGTGAGAGTTTCATTTAACAAAGGTCGAGAAATATACTTTGAATTCACTATTCAGACCTAGACTGATCAATTTCTTTTTTTAACTGGTCTCCGGATTTACCAGTCCACAACGATCCGGTGTTGCTCCATTTCCTTTTAATTAATAAAAATTAATACATTTTTATGATGTTAATTAATAAATTGTAATTAATTAAAATTAATAAGCAAACTGTAGTATAAGGTTTGCTACAGTCATTAATGACATTGTCACCATATGTAATCTTATTCTGTGTTTACTTCAAGGCTTGAATTATTGGTGAATCCACAGAATTATAGGTTCCAGAGCACAGTTGGTTCCAAATTAAAGGGTATTATTAATAGGAGGTATTATATGGTAAAATAACTTTTCATTTTTCCAGTTAACATAAGTAAATATCACTAAAGTAAAATAACCCCTAAATAAGGGTTATTTTAAGGGTTATTTTAGTTTAGTGATATTTACTTATGTTAACTGGAAAAATGAAAAGTTCTTTTACCATCTAATACCTCCTATTAATAATACCCTTTAATTTGGGACCAACTGTGCTCTGGAACCTATAATTCTGTGGATTCACCAATAATTCAGAAGACTGCTCAGGACATACATGAATGACTGCTTGATGTCTGGTAATGTTTCTTTTGCTTTCAAGAAGGCAAGGGTCTTTTTGAGTCTTGAGCAACTAATGAGCAGTAATCAGTTTCATATGCAAATTGCCATGTCCACTAATACCAATGGCCATGTGTTCTATTCTCATAAAATTGGGGAATAGCTGCAATCAAAGCTCTGAGGCCCATCCTTGGTTCGAAGTCAGATTTATTTCTATAGTGCTTTTTACATTGGAGCATTTTGTCAAAGAAACTTTACAATTATATTATCTAAGCCCAATCCCAAATTGAGCAAGCCTAGGTCAACAGGGCAAGGAAAAACTCCCTAAACATTACAAGGAAGAAACCTTGGGAGGACCAAGGCTTAGATAATAAGAATTAAACTTAGAAGAAAACTTTGTCGTAAGAGTTTAAATATACAGAACATAAACAAATATTAAGAGATAAAGATATATTAAAAACATAATTAAATTGTTAGGGTTCACCGTGTGAACCGTGGGTTAGGACCCAAACACAGGACTGTGGAACTGTGAAGAAACCCTGCTATTGGGCCTGAGGACAGGCTTAGCATGCTTTTGAGACCATGAGCACTTCACAGAAAGATACAAACATATATATGTATATGCATACACATATAAACACAAAAGGAAAGCGCAGATGAAAAATACAATGATTACAATGCAGTGAATGAGAAATAAACTCAACACCCAATCGCAAATATAGGCTCAAAAATACTGAGGACAAATAATCATTGAATGCTTAGTAGTTAGGAGCGAAAGCTGGTGCCGCAGTGACAAATGAAGCTGATGTGACTCAGTGAGAAAATCACAGAAAACATATATCGCATTGAAACAATGAACAGGAAACAAAAGGAACACCCAATTGCTAGTACAAACTCACAAATACTGAGTAGATAATCAAGGAGTTCTTCGTAGATCAAGCAGAAGGTCATGTCGCGTGGCAAATGGAGCTGACATCACTAGGCAGGGAAAATGCTGACCCTAACACCTGGTTACTTCATTGCAGAACTGCTACCTTTTCTCCCTCTACAAAGGAAGAAAATTAAGACCTTTCCCTAATACAGTGGGGCAAAAAAGTATTTAATCAAGTCAAGTCAGATCTATTTATATGCGCTTTTTACAATGGAGCATTTTATCAAAGCAGCTTTACAAGTTTAGATTATCTCCTAATATCTACATCCAAGCCCAAATTGAGCAAGCCTAGGGTGACAGTGGCAAGGAAAAACTCGCTAAGTGTTATGAGGAAGAAACCTTGGGAGGACCAAGAAAAGGGACCCAACTTCCTTGGGCAGTGTAGATGATAAATCTAAGAATGAAACTAAAGTCATGGAGTCATAGTTCAAATAAAATGTGAAATATGCACATCGGCATTAAGTGGCCCAGGTATGATGGGGCTAGAGCTAATGACGGAAGCCACTTGAGTGAAGCTGCAGCAGATGAACATCATGTGTGTGGCTGGAACTGGTACCAGAACACAGCTCAGAGAGAAAACAGAAAATGTAATTAGTTATTGATTAAGAGCACAGTGTCCATTAACAATCACAGATGCCATGTGTAGCATGAGACCCCGGCAGCATTAGTATAGCAGCATAGCTATAAAGAGGAGAACTGGTAGGTAACACAGCCAAGAGGGATCACATGAGACATCGGCAACCCCACGGGAGGCACAAGACAGCAACCCAACATCTCTGATCACCATCAGACTCTTTGACTATGAACCCCCAGCTCTGCCCTTAGTCTAAGGCAAAGATGCACGAGTCAAGATCAAAAGAACCGAAGCCCAGTTCAGCCAGACCGCCCACCCGACACTCCAGGCTAACGGTCAAGGCAGGCAGGCCAGACATGACTCCAGACTCCGGCCCCAGTGACCCAAGCCATGCATCCCTGTCTAAATCTAGTCAAAAGCCTGTGTAAATAAGTATGTCTAGACTTAAAATTTTGGAGAGTGTCTGAGTCTTGAACAAAAGTGGCAAGTTTATTCCATATTTGGGGGGCCATGTATGAGAAAGCCTTTCCCCCTGCTGTGACTTTTTTAATTCTAGGAACTAAAAGATGTCCTGCACTCTGCGAACAAAGTAGACGAGCTGGATTGTAAAACTCTAAGAGTTCGCTAAGATAATGTGGGGCCAGGCCATGTAGAGCTTTATAAGTTATAAGAAGTATTTTGTAATCAATGCGGAATTTAACTGGTAACCAGTGCAGTGATGATAGAACAGGACTGATATTATCAAATTTTCTAGTTCGAGTTAGCACTCGGGCAGCTGCATTCTGAACTAACTGAAGTTTATTTATAGATTTACTAGAGCATCCAGTAAGTAAGGCGTTACAGTAATCCAACCTTGAGGTTATAAACGCATGAACAAGTTTCTCTGTATCATTAAAAGAGAGGATATTTCTAAGTTTAGCAATATTACATAATTGAAAGAAAGCAATTCGAGTGATGCTGCTAATGTGCGGGTCAAAGGAGAGATATGAATCAAATGTGACCCTAAGTTTTTTTTACAGATCAACCGGGCAATACTGGACAGCCGTCTAGATTTAGGATAGATGTAGCCAACCTGTCTCTCACAGCCTTGTGTCCCAGTAATAGAAGCTCAGTTTTATCTGAGTTAATTAAGAGAAAATTTATTAACATCCAATCTTTTATTTCCTTTACACAGTGCTCAATTTTGTTGATTGTAAGGCTGTCATTAGGTTTGGCTGATATGTACAGCTGTATATCATCTGCATAGCAGTGGAAACTAATGCCATGTTTACGAATAACTGAGCCTAGTGGCAGCATGTACAGAGAAAATAAAAGCGGTCCAAGCACTGACCCCTGAGGCACGCCA
>JAJAGP010005023.1:0-39095 GCA_025084515.1 Ancistrus triradiatus | reverse complement strand
CATCTGTAGAGACTTTTCTATCTAATCGTCCCATATCACTTATTTTCTACAAATATTTCAATTTCTATTACTTTTGTATAATTAGTCACGGTAGCCGGATTACTCAAAACTGTTAGGAAGTTAATCAGGCTACAAACATTTAATGTTCAATTTTCTAAACAAAGTAAGCCAGGAGCTAAGTGATTAGAAGATGTTGTGATGCAGCAGTCTGTGCGTGGTTATGGCATGTAGCTCTTTCTCTAGTAGTTTAATTTGCCAGTACCTGCCGCAATTTTATTGTACGCAGTTATGAGTAAGGAAAATAAAGCATATTTAAAACCAGAGGGGCTAATCAGGCAGCTTCCGCACCATTAAAATACTATCAGTTAATCTACATTAATTATCATGGCCTTTTAAATTGGCGGATGCAGAAGGCACAGCTGTAATTAAGTGAGCGTAGGGCGCTTCTTTACCCTATATTTATAGCTTGCAGCTGCAGTTACACATGCATAAGTTGAAAATTGTAATTGTTTATGCCACTTGTTTCGATCCACAGTACAGCAAAGGAGATTTTGGTTTTGTGTAATTTGTGTAGAATGTTTTTGTCATTTTTAAGTTGCCGAGGATGCTCCACCGCCAGTTGCTAATATAATCTGATATGAAGATAAAGTTCTAATGAAATGTAAATTAGAGTTTTTTTTTATTTTTTACAAACGGTAGTTAAAGATCTTGAAACTACCATTTGACAATGCATATTAAGGATTAAGTCAATGCTTATTAATATCACAAAGAATCTGAAACCATGCTGTGGCTACCACAAGCTGCTCTATGGCGATGTAGTTTCAAGTAGAAAATATAATGCAAATTGACATGTTATGTAGCAAATCAGCAGTGTCTGGGCAAAGGCCACAGGTCATGACCCAGGACTGGCAGTAGCTCTCACATGTCTATCACCACGACAAAATGCTTGCTCTTTCTACTTGTGTCATCTCACCAGTAAACACATACAGACCACAGCACTTGAGATATGGCTATTAAGCATGCACACCCACACACGCACACACATATGTGCACCATCACCCGTATTTAACCATAAACAACTGCTGACTTGGTGAAAATGAACTAGAATGTTCTCTTTAATGTAATGATTGTGAAAGCAACCAACAAAACCCAAGGTTTGTCTCTTTAGCCAGATGCATAATCGCCAAGTGAGGGTTCAGGGAGGTTAGTCTCATCAAGCAATATCTCAGTGACCTTGGAATTCGCACCAGTTTGAGTAGCTGTCTTAATGCACTTCTACCTCATGTTGTAGAAATGCAACTCCATAGTCAAATAGCTAAAGGTCAGGAACTAAACATCTCAGTATGACACTTTCAAAGGTTTCCACTTCCACAACAAGTCCGTTTATCAACTTTTGCTCTGCCCTGTTAAAACAAAGTTCATGAAAAGGTGGTTTGCCAAATATGACAGAACTTCAATGGCTTGCACAGAGCCCTGACTTTAACTCCACCAGGCTCCTTTTAGATGAACTGAAATGGAAACTGTGAGCCTGAGCTTACTGGTCATTAATAAGTGGGAAGCCATCTCTGAGGAGTAGTTTGTCTTTGCTACAAACTCCCCACTAATACCATGTTTTACATACGGCTGTGCTAAAAAAATCGATACAACAATATATCATGATATTTATTTTCGTGATACATTACATCAATTTTCAGATCAAAATATCTATTTTTTTGAAGGCAGAAAAAACACATTAAGTGGGGTGTAAATTACAGTGCAACCAGTTTCAGGGAACTACATGGAATATCACAATATGCATTGTGTTGCAATGTGTCATGATATAATCATATCATGACCCATGTATCGTGATGCATATAGTATCGTGAAGTCCTTTCCAATAACCACCTCTAGTTTTAGATGTATTTTTGGGCTGTCCATAGTCTTTATTAGACATTTTAATTAGAGGGGGTGTCTACATAATTTTGGCCATAGTGTATGTTACATAATTGATTTAGAGCAGTTATTGGGTCCCTGTTTTAACTCGGTTGGAATTGGGTCTCCTTTTTAGTGACTGATTATGTCTGTAGTTTGGGATATTTTCATACATTAGATAGAAGACCATTTTTGGATATTGGTGAAAGAAACATTTTGTTTTAACTCTGCTTGTCAATGAGAGTAATTGAGTATTTGAAATCGACGTTTGTCACATTTTTTATTAATAATCCTTGAGCCCAAACAAAACCTGACATCAAGGACTAGTGTGGCATACATTTCTTCCTGAATCGCAGATACAAAATTTTCAGTCACACTGACATATGCAACAAACTTTATTTATATCCCAGTCTCCAGTGTTTTATGGCAACCAAAACCCAGCCACGTGAGTCTGCTGCAAATTCTTTAGCAAATCTGCCTTTTTCAGGTGTCTAAGGAGCTACAGTGTTGGCAGTATTTCAGAGATTTCCTGAAATATTGCACTGTACCCAGATAGTGGGCATCCTACTTTATTCCTTTATATTTTCTTGGCACAGATTTGCTTAAAGGAACACACACATTGATTTTATCACACACCACTGGGTTAGTGGTTAATGCTTTTTATCTTGTTATCTTCTCAAGCATGTCATATTACAGGCACACTAATTAGCACATGAGCAGAATGTGGTATTCTCTAGAAACATATACCACATGCTGAATCCTAGCAGCCATAAAGTTCTCATAGACTCTATAACATTGTCTTTACAATCAAATTAATGTCTGACTAAACCACATCAGACATTACAATTACCCTTCTCTCATTTTCAGAGCTCATAAGCACGACTATAATATTAAATCTCGCCCACGTTAATGAGCTATCAAAAATGAATGCTTATATCACTCTGATTTCCACAGATTGTTGCAATTAGTTAGATATTGTGACTGAGTTAGTTAGTTTGTGTAAGATAGACATGTTTGTTGTGTCTTTGCCCTGCTGCTCTCTTAATTAAGTCTCGTGAGAAAGTTGACATGGTACTCGAGTAAACAAACACTACATTTAATGACATATGTGGGAGTGTGTGTGTGTGTTTGTGTGTGTGTGTGAGTGTGAGTGTGAGTGTGAGAGAGAGAGAGAGAGAGAGAGAGAGAGAGAGAGAGAGCACGTGAAACCATGTCTAATAAGATGGAGGTGAGCAGAAGCAAGAGAAGACAGATTTATGCTTCGGGGATTACATTATCACATATGGTGTGTGTCACCGGGTGTGTTGCTTATCTGTGCCTGTGGATAATGCAAAATTAGAAACAGCTGTCAGCAGTTGTTAAACTGCGCCAGCTTGAACTGCTATATAGATTAACTCAATCTATGCACAGCATACATACTTTGACTGCCCTAGCAAATTGTAGGAATTTGTATTAAAAAGTGAAACACAGGCAACTGAAGCTAGGATAACACAATTATTGCGACGCTGAAAAAAATAAACAACCATTAGGTCAAATATTACATGAACATTATTTTCCATTTATTCAGTCAATCTGACATATTCAGTGTCTAAAATATGCTTATTTACTTTACACTGGAGCTGGGAAGGTTTCATTAATGAATAATAAACTGTTCAATAAGTTATAAAACCTTATAAAATCTCCAAAGGTGCCAAAATGTTGTTTACAAGTCTGCTTCCAATTTTTTTTAATGAATAAATTACTATGCATAGCAGAAATACATCATATTTCATTTGCATCAAATCGTTTTTTGTAATATCTGTTCGTTTACAAAAAAAAAAAAAAAAACTAAGACTGTACAATAAGCTTGGTGTGTGTTTGTGTGCATGTGATACCTCTTTACTATCAGTGTGTGTATGGCCCAGCTTAAGCGAGTAGAGAACATCCTTCCCTCCCAGAAACAGTCTGTCATGGTACTCATCCAAAAACATGGCAGACAGCTGAAGGTCACCATTCAGCCCAGAGAAGGTATTTGTGCGGTTATTGGCCACCAGATCTGTGAGAAAAACATAAAAAAGATCATAAATACGGTATACTCAATTTTCTGTGAAGTGGGAAAATCCAAGGTTGCATGTAGTGTGATATAGTCATCTAATTCATAATGAAATTAAACTTCTAACTAATGGATATTTTCCACGGCAATGGATTAGGTCATCCTAGATCACATAGTTTCACTTTTACTCACATCATGAGGACTACATTCATCAGTCCCTGCCTCATAAACATTGCTGTGAACTAAAACCTAAATAGTTTCTATTTACTGCACCTGATTTTACCCATCAAGGTCAGAAAAATGTGCTACATTTACACTGCAAGCAAGTGGTTTGTGTCTAGGCTTATTACTGTGTGTGGTCTAATAGTTACCTGATTTTCTTCTTAAATGACCAATCAAAAATGATCTGTTCTTCAGTCACCTACTAATACAATATATTAGTCACAGGCCGATCAGAGTGCTCACCGATCTATCCCCTGTCTACCATCAGAAGCACTTATAACTATCAGAACTGGACCTTGGATCAAAGGGAAAAGGTCGTCGGGTCCAATGAATCAAATTTACTTTTCTATCACTCTGCTATCACAGGATGCCCTGTGGGAAGAAGACAAGCCAGTGAAGGATGTGTGATACTCTGGGTAATGTTCTGCTGAGAAACCCTGGATCCATCTACAAAAATGACATTATGGACCAGGTGATTTTATTGTTTGTTTATAAGAAAAAAAATATTCAAAAACCACATTTACCTGCAATGCAAATGCAGAGTTTTGAAGGAAGACCACTTGGAACAGTAACTAATTTTCAAGGACTACAGTAAATTTCTTAGAGTATATAACTATGAAACTATAAATTTCCTACAACATTTATATGTTTCATACTTCTTAAGAGTTTGTCATTTGCGAACAATTGGTCTATTTTCTTTGAATGTATATGGTGTCCAGGTGCCTCTCTCATCTTCCTCCATTCCATTCATCTCTTACTTCACATGGTTTCTTCAGTCTATCTGTCACCTAGTAATTCACATTCCTGCCTTTCTTCTCGGTTCAGGATGACAGGAGCAGTAATTGACAACATTAAATAATACAACTACAGAACTTTCACAGCCAGGGTTAAAATTAAGTGCATATAACTAGGAACAGAGTTAAGGCAAATGACAATATACATGATTTTTGTAAAACTACCACTTTTCTATCCCTTAAGGATTATTGTTGTTATATAAGAAGTTTGATTTAATTATATAAGAATATAAGAATTATTATATAAGAATTTATTATTTATATGTATATTATATCTATATAAGAGTGAACAGTTGGTTATGTTAAAATTCATGCTTTACATTGGTGAAATAGTAGAGTATTTAATGAGCAGAAGGCTGCAATGGCAGTTTTAAGCAAGGACTGTTTCCCAACACTGTGCTCATGTTAGAGAGGTGAAGCCCCATCCGGAACCAGGTACAGTCGACAACAATTAACTTAAAGCATACTATGCTACTTGACTTGGACTCAAAGACTTGATACTTGGGTTGAACTTGCAAAAATGACATGTGAGCATCTCTGATAGTGTGTATAGGCATGTACCAGTGTTGAGTGTCTAATATCAGGGATTAAGTCTTGATCTACTCCTGTACACTACAGTGGAGCTTGAAAGTTCGCAAATCCTATAGAATTTCCTAGATTTCTGCATAAATGTGAGCTAAAACATTATCAGGTTTTCATACAAGTCTTTAAAGTAGATAAAGAGTACCCTGCAACAAAAATATTATCCTTAGTAATTTATTTATTGAGGAAAATGATCCAATATTATACATTTGTGAGTGCCAAAAATATGTGAACCTCTAGGATTAGTTGTTAACATGAAAGTGAAATTATTCAGGTGTTTTCAATCAATGGGATGCCAATTGGGTGTGAGAGGACTTACAGAACAGAGATCTATGAAAGTCTTGACCTTCACAACACTTTTGCAGAAGTGTATTATGGCACGAACAAAGGATATTCCTGAAGGCCAAAGTAAAAAAAAGAGTTCCTAATATTCCTCAGGTTACAAAGTGATTTAAAAATATTGCACAAGTGGAGGAAATTCAAAAACACTGTTACCCTCTGCAGGAGTAATTGACCAATAAAGATCACTCTAAAAGCCAGATTGTAATAGTCTGTAAGGTCACACAGGAACCCTGGGTAACTTTTATGCAACTAAAAGTCTCTCTCACATTGGCTAATGTTATTGTTCATGGGTCCACCATCTGGAGAACATAGAACACCAATGGTGTGCATGACTGTTGCAAATAAATATTTTTGGTGGATGGATGAAACCAAAATAGGACTTTTTAGTTTAACTGAAAATCATCATGGTCAGCAGAATGGCTTGCCATTGATGGAACAGCAATTACCAGCAATTTCTAAAGGAAAATGTCAGGAAAACTGTCTATTAACTGAATCTCAAAAGAATGTGGGTCATGCAGCAAGAATTCACCATTAAGCAGACTGCCAAAGAATGGTTAAAGAACGATAAAGTTCATATTTTGGAATGGCCAACTGAAAGTGCTCACCTGAATCCAAACAGCATGTTATGGAAGGACCTAAAGCGAGTAGTTCAGTTGAGGAAACAAACCAACATCCCTGAGGTGAAGCTGTTCTCTACAGAGAAATAGGATCAAATTCCTTCACACTGATTTTCAGCACTGATTAACGGAAACATTTCTTTGCAGTTCTTGCTGCACAAGTGGGCCACGCCAGATACTGAAAGCAAAAGTATGCATCCTTTTCCTATTTTCCTCAGCTACTAATTGGCCAAGTCCACTATTTTTCTCATTTGTTTAATCGGATTCTCTTGATATACTTTAAGAACTTGTGGGAAACTGATGATATTTTAGATCACATTTATGCAGAAATAAATTCTAAATGGTTCAGAAATTTTCAAGGACCACTGTAAATTACTTGACTCCGTAATAAGATCTCATGGTTTCTCATATCACTGTTATGCAGACAATACTCATCTTTACGTTAATTCCCTCCATCTACCCCCCATGTTTTCACAAAAGGTATCTGATTATCTGACTAAGTCAAAGTAATTTCTATAGCACATTTTACAATGGAGCAATGTCTCAAAGCAGCTTTACAATTTTCTATTATCTTCTATTATATAAACCCAATCCGAAATTGAGCACGCCGGGTGACAGTGGCAAGGAAAAAATTCCCTAAACGTTATATCGAAGAAACCTTGGAAGGACTAAGACTCAAAAAGTGACCCACCTTCCTTGTGCAGCTTAGATGATATATGTAAGAAGTAAACTAAGTTATCTAATGAATGCATTTATAGCAATGGTGGTCATACATAACCTTAAACTACATTGTTGAAATTGCAGCTCAAGTACATCATGGTTGTGATTAAGCTTGTCACTGCTTGGTTTAATAGTTATCAGATTTAATGACCAATCAAAAAATGATTTCAGTCTGTTTACATATATGCATTCATGTCTGCTTTTCAAAGACAATCACCTACTAATATATTAGCGACAGACCGATCAGAGTGCTCACCATGCTAACCCCTGTCTCCCATCAAAAACACCCACAACTGTCAGAACTGGACCTTGGAACAAAGGTAAAAGGTCGTCTGGTCCAATGAATCAAGTTTACTTTTCTATCACTTTGCTATCACAGGATGCCCTATGGGAAGAAGAAAAGCCAGTGAAGGGTGTGTGATACTCTGGGTAATGTTCTGCTGAGAAACCCTGGATCCAGACATTCATGTGGATGTTATTTGATGCGTAATCTTGCACCTGGATCAGCTTTGCTTGCCATCGTTGATGGAATAATTAATTCTGAACTATATCAGCAATATCTAAAGGAAAGTGTCGGGACATTTGTCTGTTAATTAAATATCTAACCTGAAAACTAACCTGAAAATTTGGACAAACCTGAACTGTTCTATACCTTCCTCTCAAATAAACATAGACAGCTGTGTCTATACTTACTGTTTATCCGGCCCACACAGCAAAGAATATTGGTGCGATTGTGGACAACACCCTCAGTTTTCAAAGGTCCTGCAGACTTTTCTGAGCACCAAAACTGTTCCGATACTCAAACAGGCTCTTGTAATTGCCAGGCTCAATTACTGTAATGGCTTGCTTGCTACCAAAGTTTTCCATATAATTCCTTTACTGAGATCACTCCATTCGTTTCCAGTTGCAGCTTGGGTCAAATTCAAAACTCTTGTAATCACTTTCCAGGCCTCAAAACCTTCTGTTCCATGTTATCTAGGCTAATAGTTTCAGAACTACATACCTACATGCCAGCATGGATCTTAAGCTTGTCTGGCACCCACTGTGTTGTACTTACCATATTATTTTTTGGTTAGACTTATCTTTAAGCTCTTATTATTTATTGTGTGTGCACTTAAGTGTCAAATGAGGACTTACTTTTAGTCTCTGGGCAGCAATAGTTTTTATTCTAACAGGTAACGAATGCTTACATATTATTTGAGCACTCACATTGTCAAACTTTCAACTCTTTGAACATATTGTAAGTTGGTTTGGAGAAGATGGAATACTAAATGATTGAATGTAAATGTAAATGTATGGGCAATGAGTTTGTGGTGGGTCAGAAAGAACTAAAAGTGTGATGACGAAAATGCAGGCACAGACACAGACACAACCTGTGGTTATTTGGTCTACAGAAAACTTTCCCCAAATTTCCATCTATAATTCCTCATTAGGCCGAAATAAAAAAAATAATAAAACGGATAATAAAAATGTAAAATGAGAGAAAGCTGTGTGAGTAGCTTACTTCAAACAGTGCATTTAATCATCAAAGGCAAACCATCATAGCCAAGATCCCATAACATACTAATAAAAGGCCATTATCAACACACTAGACATTGAAACAGACATTTCTATTCAAGCACACAAACACACAAACATGCACATATATACACACACCACACAAAAACATGGTTTTGTTAATGGTAGAAAGTTTTCTAAAAGAATACAGAAAATCAGCAAGAATCTTTCACCCAATTCATTTTCTATAAAACATACCCACACACACAGTTCTTCTGGAATCTAATGCTTGAGCAACCAAAAACAAAGCCCTGGCATGGTGAAATCTCTCATAATAATAAAATCCGAAATGTAAAAGTCATGCCGTGCTCTTCTTGGGAATAAAAACTTATCACATCTGGATGGCTCTGTGTACATATGTATGTGTGTGTGTGTGTGTGTGTATTTTACAGAATGCATGTGTGTTTATTTGTCTGTGCAAGAGACCTGCAGTGTGAACCCCAGCATCCTCCTGTTTTTTATTTTGACTCAAGTTATGTAAGCAGACATGCTAGGCTTGGCAGTGTGTATGTACTGAAATATTACCCTACAGATAATATTGACCCATAAGGTGATAACAGGCCAGAACTGTAATCAGGTTGGGGTAAGACGGCAATAACAGTGACCAAAAATCTAACTTCAATATCTTGCAAGGTGGCAGAATTACCATATTCATAGGTTTTACTTGTGATACCATAATGAAATCTCAGTGAGTGATATGCTAGACTCCAGAAATGAGACTTAAATCCTCAAGTAGATTTATTGCTTGGCCTAGACTTGCATTTCTATAACAGAGAGTCCACTTTTACTCAACCGAAACCAATTCAAGACTCGTTTGAACCTGACTTATTAGTAACGGTAAGATGATCCAATCTCAACTTGACATTTATTGAGCTGACATTTGACTTGAGTGTAAGGACATGACTTGAGAGTAAGAGAACTATGAATACTGAGACATATATATATATACACATACACACACACACACACACTCAAGTCAATGACAATTTAGCATAATCAGTGGCCCTAACATGCGTCTATGGCATGTGGGAGGAAACCAGAAAACCCGGAGTAAACCCAAACAGACACAGGAGAACATGCAGAGTCCACATAGAAAGGACCCATGCCGCTCCGCCCTGAGATTGAACACAGGACATTCTTGCTGTGAGGCAGAGGTGCTACCCACCAAGCCACCGTGCACCGGCCAAAGCCTATGTAACACTGATATGTGAATTGACTTGTAGGTATGTGTTGAATTTTGTCAGTGCTGGCCAAAAGACATTAAATATGTATTATCAAAACAATTAAATGAACTTAGCATTTGATGACAATCAGCATTTCTGTTTCAAAAGCAAATATGGCTAGACTTTGTGACTGTTGGGGCATAGTTTGTATTTCCTTCTACACTTAAAAATGAACTCCCACACATTTGAAAGTGGGGCACATTATGTTAGATTGCTTCACATGTAAACCCTATGGCCTTTCTTTAAATTTTACACAGCTAACCAGTTGGGTAGTTACTGTTGGCTAGTTGAAAACATTTATTTTCAGATACTGAAATACATTTACCTTTCTCTGATTATTACCTAACCCTCAAATTTGCTTTTATTTATAGACACTTAGAAATGTAATATGATTTTACTTTGCTCTCTTCCTCTACGCATTTTTACTGTTCTAACACACCCAATTCACATAAAGTGTCTGATTAGCTAATGTTAAGGATATGATTCAGGTTTGTTAAATAATTACAAAAGACATAACTGTCTAGAATGTGGATCTACTGCTGTGTGTATATGTGCAGTATGTATTGATGTATTGTCTGTGGGGGGCGTGTAGGAAGAAGTGGGTAAAAGAAAAAATGCAAGGATTTAAGGGAAATGCTTAATTGTTCTACTACATAATGGCTGCCTACCGAATTGGCTGTAATATACTCACTGGCCACTTTATTAGGTGCACCTTGCTAGTTCTAGGTTGGACCCCTTTTGCCTTCAGAACTGCCGTAAATTCTCGTGGCATGGATTCAGCAAGGTCCTGGAAACATTCTTCAGAAATTTTGGACCATATTGACATGATAGCTTCATGCAGTTGCTGCAGATTTGTCAGTTGCACATCCATTATGTAAATCTACACTTCCACTACATCCAAAAGATGCCTTATTGGATTGAGATATACAGTGGAGCTTGTAAGTTTGTGAACCCTTTAGAATGGTCTATATTTCTGCATAAATATGATCTAAAACATCATCAGATTTTCACACAAGTCCTAAAAGTAGATAAAGAGAACCCAGTTAAACAAATCAGACAAAATATTACACTTGGTAATTTATTTATTGAGAGAAATAATCCAATATTACATAATAGTGAGTGGCAAAAGTATGTGATGCTTTCAGTATCTCGTGTGAACTTTAGCCCATTCCTCCATATGGATGTTGGTGTTGGTGGGTTTCCTCACATTAACTGCTCGCTACAGGTCCTTTCACAACATTTCGATTGAATTAAGGTCAGGACTTTGATTTGGCCATTCCAAAACATTAAATTTATTCTTCTTTAACCATTCTTTGGTAGAATATCTTGTGTGCTTAGGGTCGTTGTCTTGCTGCATGAGCCACCTTCTCTTGAGTTTCAGTTCATGGACAGATGTCCTGACATTTTCCTTTAAAATTCTCTGATATAATTCAGAATTCATTGTTCCATCAATGATGGCAAGCGGTCCTGGCCCAGATGCAACAAAACCGGTCCGAACCATGATACTACCGCCACCATGTTTCACAGATGGGATAAGGTTCTTATGCTGGAATGCAGTGTTTTCCTTTCTCCAAACATAACACTTTTCTTTTAAACCAGAAAGTTCTATTTTGGTCTCATCCATCAACAAAACATTCTTCCAATAGCCTTCTGGCTTGTCCACGTGATCTTTAGCATGCAGACGATGCAGCAATGTTCTTTTTGGAGAGCAGTGCTTTTCTCCTTGCAAACCCTGCCATGCACACCATTTTGTTGTTCAGTGTTCTTCTGATGGTGGACTCATGAACATTAACATTAGCCAAGTGAAGAGAGACCTTTCAGTTGCTTAGATGTTACCCTGGGGTCCTTTGTGACCTTTTTGCCAAACTATTGTACCACATCTTGGAGTGATCTTTTGTTGGGTCGACCACTCCTGGGGTTCTTGAATTTCCTCCTCCCATTTGTACACAATCTGTCTGACTGTGGATTGGTGGAGTTCCCAAAAAACTCTTTAGAGATGGTTTTGTAACCTTTTCCAGCCTGATGAGCATCAACAAACTCTTTTTCTGAAGGTCCTCAGAAAATCTCCTTTTGTTCGTGCCATGATACACTTCCACAAAAACATGTGTTGTGAAGAGCAGAGTTTGAAGATCCCTGTTCTTTAATTATAAAACAGGGTGCCCAACTCAACACCTGATTTGTCATTCCCACTGATTGAAAACCACCTGACTCTAATTTCACTTTCAAATTAACTGCTAAACTTAAAGGTTCACATACTTTTTTTTTGCCACTCACTAATATGCAAATATTGGATCATTTTCCTCAATAAAAAATTAATGACCAAGTGACTAAGTGTCTCATTTGTTTAAATGGGTTCTCTTTATCTACTTTTAGGACTTGTGTGAAAATCTGATGATGTTTTTGGTCATATTTATGCAGAAATATAGAAAATTCTAAAGGGTTCACAAACGTTCAAGCACCACTGTAGTGGCTGTGGAGACTATTTCAGTACAGTGAACTCATTGTCATGTTCAGTAAACATCCTGCTAGAAGTAGCCATTAGAAGATGGTTACACTGTGGTCATAAAGGGATGGACATGGTCAGCAATAATACTCAGATTGGTTGTTGTGTTTCAACTATGCTCAAGCTGGTATTAAGTTTGAGCATAATACAGAGTGCCAACAAAATATCCCGCACATCATTACACCACCAGCAACAACTTGAACTGCTGATACAAGACAGGATGGATCCATACTTTCTTTTTGTTCTCTTTTTCGAACCATTCTCTGTAAACCCTAGAGATGACTATGCATGAAAATCACATTAGATCAGCAGTTTCCATCTAGCACCGACAGCCATACCATGTTCAATGTCACATTCTGATGTTCGGTTTGAAATTCAGCAGGTCATCTTGAAAATGGGTTGGGTTTAAGGTTTTAAAGTCACACCCAAGATCAAACCAGAAGAACAACTGACGTTGTGTGCCCACTGGGTACATGATCAATAACATCATTAGAATGACATGAGAGTAAAAAAAAAATATCTTGATAGCTAGCCATCGTGAGGATATTACACAGACGTCACGAACAGCATGTTGCTAGGCATATTTTGGTTTGCTGTAACTCTCCAAACAAACGTGCTTTATGAGTATGAAGTGTTTGTGTGTGTGTGTGTGTGTGTGCGCATGCTTTGTTCATTACATTTACTTGGCAGTACCCACAGATCAGAATCTCAACTGTCAGTGTAAGTACACCTTATAAGTGAAGTTATGCTCTTTCTGATTGAACCAGCTAAGACTGAACACATCTGTTATCTATGTAATTGGACAGCATTCTTAGGATCCTCATCTAACAGAAAGGAACTTCTTTAAGAAAGAAGGTATTCTTGGTCACAAAACTTTGCTTTGTGACCGTTGTCAGCTGATTGCGTTTATATCAGTAGATTCATGCTCTATAGAAATAGGGCCATATTTCTAGGATCATAGGATCATATATTCATGATCAAAGCAATGAGAAAGAGACATTTTGAGGAAATTTTTTATCTATATGGGGAAGGTATATTTTTAGTCCCCCAGTAAAGGTTCAGCCCCCTAACCACGAACGTCTAGAGGCACCCCAGCCACAAAAAAGATGTCTAAAAAACTTCCAAATGAAAGATTCATACTGTATATGAAGTCACCACACAAAAGTCATGGGGAACAGTTACTGATCAAAATGCTAAAAGTAAACAACCATTTAATGCTTACGTATAATCATTATTTGCACATCGCAGCTTTTAATCAACATGGCAAGAGCCAGTATCCCAGTGATGATGTTTAACTGATATACACTAAAGTAAAGCTCTAGCTCAGAGTGACATGATAATAATTTAATCCTTATCAGTTTTGCTTGGACACAAAGTAAATACGCCGGAGTGTGGGTTTGTGGGTATGAGAACTGCCTGAGAAAGAAACCTTAGAGTGGCCAGTGAGTGGGAGTGTGTGCCTGTGTTTTATGATGACTATCATATTTGTGGTGCAAATTGAGCCAGAGGCAGCGTAAGCTGTTTGATCTGGTTAAGATCCCAATGTGTAAATGTATCAAGCTGCAGGATAGACATCTGGACATCTGAAGGCAATTAAACGCAACATTAGAATAGAGTCTTCGCCTCCCTCATCTTCTAATCTTCACTGTCCATCCTTTTTCTGCTTTGTTTCAAATTACCAGGAGACCCAGATACACCAACCCACACACAGAGACACACATACGGACTAGATTGCTTGGGTTCTCTCTAACTGGTGGATAAATAATCTGCTGCTTTAAAACAACATGGTGTTACTCATAATCAGCGATTAAATTAAGCTTAAAACAAGACATCACTTTATCCAGACACTCCTCAGGTATTTGAGTTGGCACAGACACACACATACACACAGTAATTTAGCTCGCCAGACATCATTACTGACATATCATCCTGTTAATGGTCTAAGAAAACTCCAAGAGAGGCATATTCTCCAAGAGAGTATATGAGTTAAGTCAAGAAATATGTTCATAGGAAAGATACCATTATAGAAAACATTAGCAGACATAATGCCCTTACACAGTGTTTTCCAGCCTGTAGCACATGGGCTACTTGCAGCTTATGATATATGGATGTTTGGCTTGCACTTCTATGATATATAATTACTATACAGGGGGAAACTAATAAAAACATTATGGGGATGTCCTGCATTGTCTTAACAACTCTATTATTGCTTTCACTGACAGCCTAAAAGTGTGGTTACCGCTGCTTAATTCGTCCTCTTTGACATCATTTATACTGCTGTACTGGCTAAAAGCTCAGAAGTGGTGACTATGTTGTTTACACAAAGTCACATGGTATGCAGGGGAATCAGTAGAAAATGTTTTTCCCCATAAGCTGTTCAGCTTTCATTTTAGGGTTCTACTTAGGCAATCTGTCCTAATGGGGCCAGGGATGCCTTTTAGTCAAACTACACCAAAATTCTACTACATATCCCTTCATTCATTTTCATTCTTGCTTAGTCCAATTCAGGGTCATGGGGAACCGGGGCCTACCTGGGAGCACAGGACACAACGTGTGAACCAACCCTAGACAGGACGCCAATCCATCGCAGGGCACATGCATACACTCACTGGGACACTTATCCCATTTGCATGTCTTTGGAATGTGGGAAGAAACCAGAGTACCCAAAGAAAACCAAATGCAAACTCCACACAGGTGGAATCAAACCGGGGATCTGTATGGAAATGTGAGGCAACAATGCTAACCTCTTGCACCACCATGCCACCTAGATCTTTTTTTTTGATTGATTGATTTCTGTAACAACTGCATGTATCATAAATTAATTAAACAGTCAGGCAGATTTGCTGCATGTATTACTTGGGGTGGATGCTAGATTAAATACAATGGGAATGTGTGCATTGCATTGCTGTGCTGTACATTTCTTTCTAAACCAGAAATGACTGTACACTGCCATTTATTTATACACATGACTCCGGAACGGATCCTCAGCAGAGATACTAATATGTTAACCCTGTACAGACCTGTGTTCAAGTCTTGGTGATGCATTCAGCCTGGAACAGACACAATCGGTCTTGCCTGAGAGAATTAATTCTGGAAGAGCAATCGTATCAATCGCCACCACATGAGTGAATCCTACCCGCTGATCATGGATGGATATGGATATGGGCTCTATGATAGATGTCCATGCAAGCACTCTAGACGTTCAACAACTGCCATTGAAAAGAGTCTCATACACTTGTATGGAGGCACTCATTGGCTTCCTCCCTTAGTGTAGGTTTTATGCACATGGCAAGAAATGTTGACAGATATGAGAATTGGGAGCACACAGTTGGGGAGCAAAAAATGGAATAATCATCACTGCCCCTCCACCCAATCTAGACTAGATGAAACCAAGGAGTTATTCTAGAACTGTACAGAGTGGTAAACATTAGCTCATATTGAGTTTAAAGGGTTTGTTCACCAATGCACTTTTCCCCAGATAGCGAGTCCTGTGACTGGATGTCATGATTGGTCCATGGCTCACACATCCTTCTGTGCTTGAGCCAATGACCTGTCAGATGATTCATGTGACTCACCATGCAAGAAATACTGAGAAAATATAAAGTGGTTTGCAATTCATTTTGTGCCTCAGTAACAGAACAAACACCCAGTCCAAACTGGAAAAAATGTCTCACCAGAAAATGCATGTACAGTGGTGCTTGAAACTTTGTGAACCCGTTTCTATATTTCTGCGTAAATATGACATAAAACATCATCATACTTTCACATAAGTCCTAAAAGTAGATAAAGAGAACCCAGTTAAACAAATCAGACAGAAATATCATACTTGGTCATTTATTTATTGAGGAAAATGATCCAATATTAAGGTTCTTATGCTGGAATGCAGTGTTTTCCTTTCTCCAAACATAATGCTTTTCTTGTAAACCAAAAAGTTCTATTTTGGTCTCATCTGTCCACAGAACATTCTTCCAATAGCCTTCTGGCTTGTCCACGTGATCTTTAGCAACTGCAGACGAGTAGCAATGTTCTTTTTGGAGAACAGTGGCTTTCTTCTTGCAACCATGCCATTCACACCATTGTTGTTCAGTGTTCTTCTGATGGTAGACTCATGAACATTAACATTAGCCAATGTGAGAGAGGCCTTCAGTTGCTTAGAAGTTACCCTGGAGAGAGTAACAGTGGTCTTGAATATCCTCAATTTGTGCACAATCTGATTGACTGTGGATTGGTGGAGTCCAAACTCTTTAGAGATAGTTTTGTAACTTTTTCTAGCCTGATGAGCATCAACCAGTCTTTTTCTGAGGTCCTCGGAAATCTCCTTTGTTCGTGCCATGATACACCTCCACAAACGTGTTGTGAAGAACAGACTTTGATAGATCCCTGTTCTTTAAATAAAACAAAGGGCCCACTCACACCTGATTGTCATCCCATTGATTGAAAACACCTGACTCCAATTTCACCTTCAAATTAACTGCTAATCCTAGAGGTTCACATACACACATGAGAAGATGCATCCATTATGCATTTACAGCATAAATCTGGTCACCAAACCCATTTCACAATGCATTTGCGCTAGGTATTTTTACAAACGTACATCACATCTGTCTCTCTAAATCACATGTGACATGCAAACCCCCATTAATGTCAGATTTGTTGCCTGAACAGAAAATAAAATGACCATGCAAAATCTCAATTACTGATGTGGCAAACATTTTATGTAAAGAGCTGGACATGAAGTAGAAGAGACTGGTGGTCAGGTGAGCTAATTTACATATTACACATAATACAGCAATTAGATTTTAATATTGCTGGTGATACATTTACCAATAGGTATTAATGCATTTGAACAAGATGTAAGTGCAACATGAGTATATTGCTGCATCTGAGTATTGTATTATTAGTATATTGCATTGTCTGAGTATTGTATAACTACACCTGACTACATCTAATCTCAAGGGATAAAACTTAAAACAAATGGTGTGGTCCCATACAGGGAGTTCCCGCATCTGATTATATAATCATTTGGGTCTCAAATCAACGGTAACACGAGTAAGCTGACTTAATGTTGTAAAAAAGAGGTGCATGTCCCTAACAGGGTACAAAGCTGAATACAGTGTTTAACACATTCAGTGGGAAGTTGGTTTGTATGTTAAGCTGGCCATGTTCACATCTCGCTATGTATATTCTTCTAACAGCAGGTCTGGGATAGATTATACCGCCCCAGCATATGATCACTGTCGAGTCCTTGCTGCTTTGTAGCTCTTGGCTGCCCCTGTCAGCAGCCTGTGACTGGAACTAATCGGTGGCTGGACCATTCAGCTAGCATCATGGGGGAATGATTACAGCACTGGCATTTTGCACATACTGACTTTGCCCTTTGAGTCAACAAGGGTGGAGCATGCAAAATTTAATTAAGCATTCGTAGCTTCATCATGTCAGATTCTTCCTTTTTTCCACGATCTTCAGCTTGACGCCCTCTTTAAAAAAAATATTGGCTTTAATTACGTTATATGATTTGGCAACTAGCTATGTTTGGCAGCTCTCTAAATGCAGTACAGTGCTAATATTCACTTGAGTAATGTTATTGTTATCACTCTAGCACTAATTATGTGACACTATGTAGCCAAGTTCAGCAGCAATCTACCTAATGTTATTGTGTAATTAAAGCCAATGAGCAAGTTTAAGTAAAAACAGTTTCATGTGTAATCTAATCAAATATTTGTGCTAAGCCATATTCCTATAAACACTAAATATTCATGAATATAAATATATTTATACATATGGAGGGATTTCTCAATTTGGGTTTCTACCTACAACTAAACCAAAAATGTTTAGGTGCAGAGGCTGCTCTAGTTCTTCGGCAGGAGTCCAGCCTATGCAGACACTGCACTTAGAGCCGAATTATTTACACTTGAGAAACACACTATTTAAGCGCTCTTAACAGTGGTGTCTTTAATTAAAAGATATGGTGATCAATTTAATAGTTTGTCCTTTATGTTTGTGTGCATGTGGGAGATATGTTAAAAGCAAAGTGACTTACGATAGAGAGGAGATCTGAAGTATTACAGTGAGAGTTAAGGAGCTGCAAAGTGAATTGAGTGTTGAAAATAGTTATAAAGAGATCCAGGGAGATCTGAACTATTACATAGAGACCTAAAGAGCTGTAAAGAGATTTATGAATGAGAAAGAGTTATAAAGTGATCTGTTCAAATATTACATATTACAGAAAGAACAAAAGAGTCAAAGACATAAATAAAGGGATTAAAAAAGATCCAAAGTGTATTAGAGAGCTATAAAGGAATCTGAAAAGAGTATATGCAAGGTGTGAACCACAGAATGTAAATTAAACTGAAAGCTTATTTAAGTTTGAACTTGAAACTTGAAAGAAAGCAGAAAATAGATAACCAATGTTTAATAGTGTCTGGGAGATGTGGTGGTCTCAGCCTTGGTTTGTTGGTTTTTCCTTTATTTTCCAGTTCTCAAGCAGTGATACCATTTAGAGTTCCTTCTTGCTGGTAGGCATCATTTTGTAAAACCAATCCTCAGATTCTCTTGACCCACCACATAGTTACTGACCAGGTCATTTTAATATTTTGACTAATCAGCATATATTGTGTGGATTGGGATGGAGCTCCTGTCCATCACATATACCAGACTGGCATAAATGCCTGGCTGAGGTAGCATGTGTATGCACAGATCAGATGTTAAATTTCATTTTGGTGCGACAGCGTAGACACAAAGCTTTTTAAAAATTATGCAAACACGCCGGTGTCGATGGAAAACTTTGATGTTCCCTGTGTGGAAAAGGTCTGAGACAAATCTCTGAGGGGGTTCCTCTCCTCCCCCCAAAAACTCTCTTTTCTCATATATCAAACTTAACACAATGTGGCATCCACTGCATTTCACAGTTGATTCAATGCTCACACTTATACTAGCCACTGATTTACTCAGACATGAATATACAGTTCTTGAAGAAACTATGAAAAATTCCACCGCAAATGCATAATTCAAAGGATTATTCATTCAATTTATATGGCTTCACTTACTTTCTCTCTCTCTCTCTCTCTCTCTCTCTCTCTCTCACACACACACACACACACACACACACACACACACACACACACACACACTCAAGGGAAACCTCAGACTTCCTTTTCTGTCATTTCACATTTTCGTTTGTTATAGTTGACTAAACACCCCTTCCCAAAGGCGTAGGCTCGATTTGAACCTAAATTGGCATGTCTACAGACAAATAAAAATTTTACGGATATATTTACTGCTTTCAAACTCATAAGTCTGAGACAGAAGTACATAAATACCCTATATAGCCATGAGTTTGTGGACACTTAAAAAATCTAAAAATATAGGTATATGTATGGAATTTATTCATTCTTCACTGCTACAGCAGCATTCGCCTCTCTAAGAAGGCTTTCCACTTTTGGAACATGACTGAGAGGTCAGACATAGACATTGCACAATAAGGCAATTATTGGTGTTCCAATTAATCTCAGACTTATTTGATAGAGTTGAGATCCAACAAAGTCCTCCAACAAAGTTGGGCAAACTATTTTTAACAGACTTTCTTTTTTGAAGGGCAGAGCAGAAAGATGATGATCTGATTTGTTAGTGCGATGGACACCTATGAAAGTATCATACTGAGAGTGACTGTAGTGTCTGCCACTGTTTGCTTATGGAGATTCCACATTACCATGCTTCATATTATGAGCAAAATACAGATACAGTGGTACCTCGGTTGTCGACCACCTCAGACCTTGTCAAATTCAGTTCTCAACACATTTTGACTACAAAAATTTGTCATTTCCTTCAACTGAAACTCGATTCACGATTCATGATTCATGAGTCACAATTCAGTATACAGTGATTCAGGTTCACAATAGCCTTCAGAGAACATCTCTACTATTTTTATTGTGTTTCCTTTCTTTTTACATCTACAGTACTGTATTCTTAGTGCAAATAAGTCTCCATGGGTCCTGAAAATGTTAGTATATAAGAGCCAACCGAAATCAAAACAGAAATTGAATGCTCCAGAACACAGGCTGCAGTTAGCTCAGCAACTATGCTAGAGCCCTGAGTTCACCAATAGAGTAAGTGTTTTGCTTTTACTTTTCACTTTCAATCCATTACTCACTAAATTACATTATATTTTTCAACACTTTATTATAAAATAAGCATTGTGTTAATGATTTAGTCCAACTGTAGTTTAACAAAAGTATTTTAAACGTTAACTTATTTAGCATTACTTAGCATGATATCCTTTCCATATCTCCGCTATGATACAGCATAGACCGCTCTCACAAACAGTCGTTAAACTCCTCAGTTCATGATACATTTAACTTGTGATGGATCTGTCAGAACATATCACCTTCATAAATCAGGGAGCACCAGTACAATACAATTCCATTAAAGCATGTAATGCCTAATACAGTGTGGATTTTCTGGGGGTCTAAAATGGATTTACATCTAGAACAATTTACATTATTCCTTATGGGAAAACTCTGCTCGGTACTCATCATTTTTGGTTCTCGACAAGCGTTCTGGAACAAACTAACAATGAGAACCGAGTTATCTGTTTTCTAAACTACTGTACTGTAGTAATTTAGTAAAGTACCGTAGGCCAGGAAAACATTATAGATGTCCTCTCATCTAGATACTTCTTGAAGGAAGAGACACCATCATCAATACAAAACTTAACAACACATCAATACTGTGATGTATGAATCACCGTGACTTTATTTTACATCTATAGGGCTCTCAAGAGTCACATCTGTCACAGTTATCACCTTGTTGCTAGGAGACTGAATTCCGATTATGCCAGTCCTAGCCATATATTTAGTCCAAGAGAGCATTACTCTCTGGAAGGCAATTACATATTTCTGTTAGGTTCATCAAACAGAACAAGACAGCAAGTACGTCAATAAAAATACTGATAGGGATATGTTCATACTTTACAAAACCAAGCCCATGGCCACCCAGCACATTTTTATCTCTAGCTCTCTCTTTTCAGTGCTCTAAGGCCTGCTCATCTTGTTTTATTTTCACTTCCAATGTTTTATACACAGAACTCAAGTACGTCATTGTTACTGTTCCAAATCCAAAGGACACCCACACCAAAAAGAACTGCTAACACAGTGACAGTCCAAAAGCAGACGTTGAAGCTGTGCAGAAAGAACCAATTACAAAAAAATGAAGGTAAGAAAAAAGTCTTTCTTTACCACACTCTCAAACATACACAGAAGTAATCTAACTGACAGCTGGTAAATTCCCCTCTCTAAGCTCTATTTCTCTTGGGTTCACATATCCGTTTGTGGTTCACCATGACAATCACATCTCTTCACCCCCATTCATCCTTCGAGCTCTCTGCCACCCTTTTCTTTGAAATCCACTCTTTTGTTAACCACTGTTACTCACTTCCTATAGTACTGTTCTTTGTTCTCTCGTCTTTCATCCAATCCTCTATGCAACCCCTGCTGTATTTTCCCTGTGTGTGTGTGTGTGTGTGTGTGTGTGTGTGTGTGTGTGTGTGTGTGTGATTTTGATTTTAAAGAGTAAAACATTTCATTATAATTTCACTGACCTTGCTCTGGTCTTTTTCAATTAACTTTTCATTTTGCAGATCCACAATACATCAGCCCAAACTAAACATACTAAGAGCATTCAGGGACCGGAGGCTGTGGAGTTAGAGGAAGGGTAGTTCAGTTATACTCTGCCCTGTAACTTTTTCAGCCTTAATGACTCAAATGCAATACCTTTCAGTGTTCATTGTAACTGAGAACATACAGAAGAAAGATGAACTGTGTCTGCAACAAGGGGAATATCCTAATTTTACTGCAGAAGAATGCATATTTTCATTATTATAAATACAAAGAATATAGTCATTACATTTTAGAACGACTGTGCTAATGGAAAAAAAAAATATTATGTGACACAATTGTTTCCTATCATCAGAAAGCTGAATATTTGTGATACCAGTGCTAGTCATGGCTGGACGTTCAAGAGAGCTTAATCGACCCTTCTGAATGGGTGAAAGCATGCAATTTCTTTTTTTTTCTGTCAATCACTGCAAAAGGCTTCTTTTATCTCATGTTAATCAAATAAATGGTGAATAGCTCTCCCACAGCACTGCAAGAGTGGCAGTTTGAAAAGAATATTTCCATGCTGTCCATACTGCAGATTTTACATGTGATTACAGGTGTCAGTCATCACAGATCCAATGACTTTGAGTTCTTGTAAGCAACACTTTAATTCCATTAAAACTAAACTACCTGTTTTTCCACCGGCTTGAGAATTTATTGACAGACAGAAGTATGCCAGTAGTTTACAAAGGTGTAATTGTGTACAAATTGGGCACTAACAGTCTTTTTTTTTTAGGGGGGGTGCATGTCCAACCATAAAATTAGACAACTAGGTCTGTGAGTGAAATGTGATGTGATACTTGGAGCTTAATGTACTCATCTGTATGATCACTAAAGTGAACTGAGTGTGTGAGATTGCTTTTAGCCTGCCAACAGACAGCTGTTGGCCACTTCTCACCCTTTGGGAAATGTCTGTGAGTTCGTGGACAAGGTTATATATCACTGAGTCCATTTACATATGCTTAATAATCCAATCATAGTTGGATTTTTCTGTAGTTATCTGATAATTCAAGTGGTCATGTACACAGCATACTCCGATCTAGAAATCACATTAAGAAATCTCACAGACTTGTAACTTCTTCTTTAGGAAGCTCTTCTGTCCTCCACTTGTTACCTGTATAAATGGCACCTGTTTAACCTCATTATCTGTATAAAAGACACCTGTCCACAGCCTCAAACAGAGGCTCCAAACTCAAGACCAAAGAGCTGTTTACACCAGGACAAAAATTGCAGACCTGCACCAGACTGGGAAGAGTGAACCTACAATAGGCAAACAGGTTGGTGTGGGAGCAACTGTAAGAAAATGGAACACATACAAGACCAGTGATAATCTCCCTCGATCTGGGGCTCCACGCAAGATCTCATCCCGTGAGGTCAAAATGATCATGAGAATGGTGAGCAAAAATCCCAGAACTACACGGAGGGACCTGATGAATGACCTGCAGAGAGCTGGGACCAAAGTAACAAAGGCTACCATCAGTAACACACTACGCCGAGAGGAACACAGATCCTGCAGTGCCAGGCGCGTCCCCCTGCTTAAGCCAGCACATGTCCAGGCCCGTCTGAAGTTTGCCAGAGAGCATGATGATCCAGAAGAGGATTGGGAGAATATCATGTGGTCAGATGAAACCAAAATAGAACTTTTTGGTAAAAACTCAAGTTGTCGTGTTTGAATGCTGAGTTACATACCAAGAACACCATACCTACTGTGAAGCATGGGGGCGGAAACATCATGCTTTGGGGCTGTGTTTCTGCAAAGGGGACAAGACGACTGATCCGTGTTAAGGGAAGAATGAACGGGGCCATGTATCGTGAGATTTTAAGTCAAAACCTCCTTCCATCAGTGAGAGCATTGAAGATGGAATGTGGCTGGGTCTTCCAGCATGACAATGATCCCAAACACACTGCTTGGGCAACGAAGGAGTGGCTCTGTAAAAAGCATTTCACAGTCCTGGAGTAGCCTAGCCAGTCTCCAGACCTCAGCCCCATAGAAAATTTGTGGAGGGAGTTCACATCACTGCTCTAGAGGAGATCTGCATGGAGGAATGGGCCAACATACCAGCTACAGTGTGTGCAAACCTGGTGAAGACCTACAGGAAACATTTGACTTCTGTCATTGCCAACAAAGGGTACGTTACAAAGTATTGAGTTGAACTTTTGTTATTGACCAAATACTTATTTTCCACCATAATTTACAATTAAATTCTTTAAAAATCCTACAATGTGATTTCCTGGATTTTTTTTCTCATTTTGTCTCTCATAGTTGAAGTGTACCTATGATGAAAATTACAGACCTCCATTATCTTTCTAAGTCAGAGAACTTGCACAATCAGTGGCTCTCTAAATACTTTTTTACACCACTGTAACTACAGTAATACTGTATAATGTCAAAGTCCCAACAGTCACAGAAAGACACTCTGTGTGTGTGTGTGTGTGTGTGTGTGTGTGTGTGTGTGTGCTACTCAAGTAGAGGATTTCAAAGCAGCCAGTTTAAGTTCATACAGAACAGTGACATAGCATCTTCCAAGCCACTGTATGGACCAACACCCAGTATTCCCCAAGTTCTCAATCATTGACAGCATGTGTTTATATGTCTCCTGATCAAATACAGAATCGCAGTTAGTGCAAGCAAGTGTGTGTGTGTGTGTGGGTGCGTGCGTGCGTGCGTGTGTGTGTGTGTGTCTGTCTGTCTGTCTGTCTCAGCAGGGACATACAGTAAGTCTCTATAATGTACATATAATGTCTATGGTACCCCCACCATGTGTATGTGTGTGTGTGTGTGTGTGTGTGTGTGTCCATGTCCATGTCCATGCCAGAGGTTTATTTTCTCTCAATTTCAGCCATGACGAATGCACATCGTGACTTCACTGGAACTGAAACATTACAACCAGACATTTCATTTCCTCACAAAGTTTTTCATACTGTTACAATCTACAGTCACCCAAAAAAAATTGAAAGTTCTAGACTAAATGCCTAGAAAGGTTTTAAAACACTGTATGCTCCAGGGGGTTGTAGCCAAAGCATTCAGAGAGGATTCCATATGAACCTTTGAGTTCCAGATAAAGAATACAAATGCTTGTGACAATATTTGTTTTATACTTCATACCAGGGTTTAGATTAAGTCTGCTGCTCACCAGTCACTGTGACTAGTTTTTTTTTCCAAATATAGTAGCCAATCAGATATTTCACTTCAAAAACATTGTTACTCTAATTACAATCTAATACACCTTAGATATTGAGCAAACAAATCTTGAATTAGAGGGCAAAATTCAGCATACTGTAGCACTACTGGGCTGCTATAAATAGGTATAGCTATCTTATAAATGCAGTGTAGGATCAATACATCACATTTATTTTTCATAATTTACTAACTGAAGTGAGAAAGGTCAAATTTATGTGCATTTATCACTTCCTCTAACTGTGTGACATAATCTATCATATAGAAGAGCGCTAATTGGTTGAATCAGGGTATCTTCCTCCCCAAAAGCCCCCTTAGTTAGACTTACAGTGGTGTGAAAAAGTGTTTGCCTCTTCCTGATTTCCTATTTCTTTGCATGTTTGTCACACTTAAGTGTTTTGGAACATCAAACTAATTTAAATATTAGTCAAAGACAACACAAGTAAACAAAAAATTGAGTTTTTAAATGAAGGTGTTTATTATTAAGGGGCGAAAAAATCCAAGTCTACATGGCCCTGTATGAAAAAGTGATTGCCCCCTAAACCTAATAACTGGTTGGGCCACCCTTAGCAGCAACAACTGAAACCAAGCGTTTGTGATAACTTGCAATGAGTCTTTTACAGCGTTGTGGAGGAATTCTGGCCACTCATCTTTGCAGAATTGTTGTAATTCAGCCACATTTGAGGGTTTTCAAGCATGGACGGCCTTTTTGAGGCCATGCAACAGCATCTCAATAGGACTCAGGTCAGGACTTTGACTACTCCACTCCAAAGTCTTCATTTTGTTTTTCTTCAGCCATTCAGAGGTGGACTTGCTGGTGTGTTTTGGATCATTGTCCTGCTGCAGAACCCAAGTTTGTTTCAGCTTGAGGTCACCAACAGATGGCCGGACATTCTCCTTCAGGATTTTTTGGTAGACAGCAGAATTCATTGTTCCATTTATCACAGCAAGTCTTCCAGGTCCTGAAGCAGCAATACAAACCCAGACCATCACATTACCACCACCATATTTCACTGTACTGTGTTACTTTTATTTCAGATGTAATAGGACACACACCTTCCAAAGAGTTCAACTTTTGTCTCGTCAGCCCACAGAATGTTTTCCCAAAAGTATTGGGGATCATCAAAGAAGTGTTCTGGAAAAATTGAGTTTTAATGTTCTTTTTGCTCAGCAGTGGTTTTCATCTTGGAACTCTGCCATGCAGGCCATTTTTGCTCAGTCTCCTTCTTATGGTGGAGGCTCGAACACTGAGCTTAACTGAGGCAAGCGAGGCCATGTTGTTGTGGGATCTTTTGTGACCTCTTGGATGAGTTGTCGCTGCACTCTTGGGGTAATTTTGGTCGGTCGGCCACTCCTGTGAAGGTTCACCACTGTTCCATGTCTTCGCCATTTCTGGATAATGGCTCTCACTGTGGTTTGCTGAAGTCCCAAAGCTTTAGAAATGGCTTTAAAACACTTACCAGACTGATAGATCTCAAATACTTTCTATTTCAATTGTTCCTGAATATCTTTGAATATGTGTGTGATGTGTAGCTTTTAAGGATCTTTTGGTGTACTTCACTTTGTCAGGCAGGTCCTATTTAAGTGATGTCCTGATTGAGAACAGGTGTGGCAATAATCCATAGTTAAGTTATGCAAAAGTTTGGACAGCCCTGGTAACATAACATGTTTCATTTTCTAAATAACATAAGTCAACGTTTTTTTCAACATTCTATTTTAATAGATATTTGGAAAAATTTAAATGAAAAAGCACAGCTTTGCATGAGCCAAAGTTTGGGCAGCTTTCCAGTTGATCCACAAGGTATAGGTCTCACAATAGTATAGGTCTGACAATAGTATAGGTCTCACAACCTAACTGACATATTCAAATAACTAATATTCAAAAGAGTTATTTACTTAATATGACCAAGAACCAGTCTTCTTTTCATTCAAATGATTATTTGCAGTGTAAAAAAGTTGACTTCTGATTGTTTGAAATTATAACATGAAATATTGTGTTCACAAATTAACTGGATTGTTGTGATAAACAATTTTGAATTCAGTACTGACCCAAAATAATTCTTGTTTTTGTGTTACTAAGCATTTTACTAGTTAATAAGGGTGGGGCAGCATCAATTTGCTAGCCCAGCACAGCAGTGATCCAAATTTGAGTCTCGATGGTGCCTGCTGACAAGGTCAAGCATCACACACAGACAAGACTGGTCATGCATGCATGAGGAGAGGTCACTCAGCGCAACAACAGTGATCTCAACCAGCCCTGCAACGGACTGGCGTCCCATCCATGGCATGCTTACCCCTTCAGCATGAGCCTGACCCAGAAAAGCAAGGTTAAAGCATGAAAAAAACAAATGTTATTAATTATTCCTTTACAGTGTTCCACTTGTCAGTGTGTGCAATTTTAATACTGCAAAAATCATAACTGCATTAATTACTGTTCTGTGTCATGATTCCAATGTACCCTTGGTTATTCTTTTAACTTTTAACCATTTAAAGAGCAAACATGTGTTTACCTTCCCATGTCAACAGCACAAATTCACAAGTTCTGTTTGAATGCAACACAACCCACTCTAAATTCTCTCTAACTCTTTCCATGTTTATGTGTACACCACAGCATAATGGACCAATTGCCTCTTTCCTCTATCAAACCAAATCTTCCTCTCCTTCTGTAATTTTTAAATTGTTCCAGAAGGCTGAGGGTATTGAAAGAAGAGAGAGAGAGAAAGAGAGTGGGGGGGGAAGAAGGGGCACTTCATGAGCATCTGGGCAGCTCAGCAAAAATAAACCCATATTCATGCATGCTAAAGGTAAAACAAAACTGAAATACTCCAACCTCCTGTGCTCAGCACTCATTGTGTCTTTAGTAAGTGTGTGTGGCTGTGGGTGTGAGTGCTTTTATGGCCTAGGGAACCATGTACACGTGAGCATGTTCTACAACACATAAAAACACAAATCTCATGCATGAAGCCAGAAGTTCAGTGTTAAACCCAAACCAAACACACGCACACACACACACATGTGTCTATTTATCATTGGTGGGGGACTTGAGGGCATATAGTTTATTACTGTAGCAATTTAGTCTATGCCTACACATGTTATTATTTTCCCCTAACCCATAATGTTAAGTCAGTAACCCTAAAGCTAATGTGTTGGTTTGTTGCTGGTTTTGGTGTGGGTGTTTTTTTTTAAAATGAAGGTTCAGAAATTATCTTCTGAGGATCAGCAAAAAGTCCCCACAGAGCTTTCTATATTTGCATGGAAAAGTTTGGTCTCCACAATGATGTATAGAAAGTTGTTACGAAAAACACACACACACACACATGGGTTGCATTAGATCATTTTTTGTTGAGGGGAGCAGGCTGTGTTGGATTTTAATATTAGTTGAGACTATCAAGTTTCTAATTACAACCCCAAATCAGAACAAGTTTGAGACAGTATGGAAAATTGCATATTAAAAAAAACACAGTTGTTTTTACATTTACGGGATTGTATTTCATTGCAGACAGGAGAACCCAAGATTTTAATGTTTGTCTGATCAACTTAAGTTCGTTTGTTAATAAACATCCACTCTGGCATTTTCTGGCCTGCAATACATTCCAAAAAAAAGTTGAGATGGGGAAATTTAGAGCTAGTAATGAATTAAAACAAAACTAAATAATGATGTGATTGCCAACAGGTGATTATAATCATGATTTGGCACAAAAAGCAGCAACCAGGGGAAGTCTTTGTGAGCAAAGATGGCCAGAGGATCTCCAGTTTGTCAACAAAGTGTGAGAAAATTAGAATGTTTAAAAACAAATACACCCCACAAAGATTGGAAGGGCTGTGCATATTTCCCCTTTATATGAGCAATTTCAGGGGTAAAGGCATATTTATTTTAGCATTTTTGTAAGAATGCATAAATTAATGGACATGTTAATTGTGTGTTAAAAATTTGTAATAATATGCCCTATTTTAAGATTGATCTCTGCAAAAAAAAAAAAAAAAAAAAAGGGGGTTAAGTCTGTTTTTTAGCCTTTGTTAAGTACACTTTGACATAACCCCACACCACACACACACACACCAACCTGTCCTGGCCTTTGGATGCATTACAGGCTGTACCCATTTCCCATTCAAAAACACAGCACACTCCCCCAGGCCAATCCATTCGCTCTAAAACCATAGGTGTGTATTAAAAGATTTGAGGAGAACTCTGTCTGTACAAAAAGGAAAAGCTGGTTATTCAACCTCAGTCAACAATAGAGGTATAAGACAGTGTTGGGCCAATCAATAAAACTTTAAAATATAGAATGTGAAAACAATATAAGAATATATACTGACAAAGACTTCATGAATTCTTCAACCAAATGGGCCATTGTAAGTCCAAGCATATTTTAGTACTTCACTTATCACTGTATAGCTCGGGATATGCAATTTGATAGAGTACAGAAGAAACAGTTGTATTTAGGACAATCTCATATGTAAGTGGGAGGTAGTTGTAGTCCATTTATTGTATCATGTGTCACAAATGACATCACTGTTGGAAAGTAGTGGCAGTATCCTTTGACTTTGCAATTTTAATAACTTAGTGTTTTCCACGTTTGTCTTATTTGTGATAAACTACCCACATGCTTTCATGTAGAGTCTGAGATTCCATATTGAAAAACATATATTCGTATACCTTCGTGTTCTCGGATGCAGCAAAAAGATTATCTGTTCCATAACACTTCTGACCTGCAATATTTAGCTAGAGGAGGCAGGCAGGTCAGGATGTAGGTCAAACACTTAGTTCCACAACTTTCAAATAGAATTCCCATATTAAGAAGTTAAAATGTTTGGCTGAAACTAGAGGAAAATCCCAGGAGAGTTTTATCGGCTGTAGGACGGCTGCAAAACGCACAACTTGAATGGGCTGCGGCCTACCATTTAATTTCTCTGCACACACAGGCAAAGTTTTAGTTCCACTGTTGCTCTCCAGGGACACACATTTGCCACAACACCCACTGTTACAGGAAGAAATACTATCAAACACCGGTTATTAAATCTTGTTATTAATAAACCTAACCATGCGTTTTAAATTGCGTTTCTTCTTGGTTAGTACAACCCATTCCTAATTTGTGACCATAGCTTTTAAGTCCTACCAACAAGCAGATAAGAGTCACTATCATACCATTCTGAGAGGAACATTAAAATAAGAAAGGCTTGTCACTGATGTGGTGCTCTCAGGGCACGTCTCTGTACCTTCAGTTAAAAGACTTAATAAATGATTAAATGAAAATCAAATCCAATCCACAGATGCCAGGCCCTAAGGCTTTTATTCTCATGTCACTATAATGTGATCCTATGCCACAAACTGCTGCGCTCCGGGACTCGGCATTCGCATGTGCAATCCCAGTCCAGATTCAAACAAATTTTGATTCTGTTGGAATACTGCAAATACAAACCTGTCAAGGCAAGACAGGCATTCTCAGGATTCCATTCAACCAATTATCAACAGTTTCAGTGCCCCAAAGATTTTAAAGATGGCGAACAGCAAACAAATTTCAAGATATAAACTAATTACAGCTCCGGTGCTATTCATAGTACATTTACATTTACAGCCATTTAGCGACGCCTTATCAGAGAGACTTACATTGATACAGTCTTACAATCCAACCAATTGTAGGTTAAGGGCCCTGTCAAGGACCCAACAGTGGCAGGCTTGTCAGAGGTGGGATTTGGACCCTGGACCTTGTGGTACCTTAACCGCTAGGGCCACACAGTCCACCCCGTAAATACTACACAGGGACTTAAAAGGAAAGGCTCCAACTTCATGGTCCCCTCACCCAACATCTCTCTAGATGAACAGCAACATATATATGAAGAGTTAAGATTGGAAAACAGATGGTCACTGTGGCTACCCATGCAACCCCAAATGTAGAATCAGTAGTGGGCTTATCAGTTACCAGTACTGGATATGTTGAGGGCTCAAGTCTCTTCAAAAATGATGCTTAATGCTAAGCCGTAACCCTCAATTCTTTGCCTGTAACTTTTTAGGGTGTATTTAGTTAATCTTACAGTAAATGGTACATCACTCTACATAATTTTACTTCCCCGCTATCCCCTTGTCGTGTCATATTCTTTTCCCGCTGGGGTCAATTCTGACTTTCTTCTCAATCTTGTTATGTCCTTCTTCCCTCTTCTTCCTCTTTAACCCCTCATTATCTCCCACCCCCTGCTTTCCACTCCTCCCCCCTCTTTTTTTCGTTTCCCAGTTCCTTTTAGTTTCGTCGTTTTTCAACGTTTTCACCTTGGGGTTTCTTGACTAAAGTTGTATATTCAAATGTATTTTTGACAGATGTCAACTGACACTAACTAGTGAATCCATTACACGTGCACTGCCTAAGCTTTCTAAATGCTAATCCAATTAATACAAGCTGAATTTGACAGGCAATATGACTAAGAGGCAGAGATCCCTTTTTGTCCTAATTGGTTGGAGTTGGTGGTCCACATTATTTGCTTTTCCTAAAGTGACAGTGCCTGGGGCAGTCAGAGAACTTTTCCCCTGAACATATGTTTTATAGGACAGCTGAATACCAGCGTGCTCATACTCAAAAAAGGAATACTATAGCGATTTTCAATCCCACAACCAAACATGCAACTTGTGAAGTTACCACAGATAATAAAATATTGTCACTTTCCCTGTAATGCAACAAGAAACAGAAACTCTTTGTCCCCAACATATAATGGATGTGAAGAGGCAGCAGTGAATTCTGTCAGTGTAGATTTATAATATGGGTGTACGTTACATAAATGACTATTAAATTTGAAGAAAACAGACTTTTTAGGAGAGACAGACAGGAGAAAGCCACTCTTTTGTAATGTTATCTGACTTTCAAGCACTGGAGCAATAAATTAAAAAGTAATTCTGCCCACTGTTATATTGTTAACATCCCACATTCTTTACGCAGTAGAAGCTGAATTATAGGCATAAATTATATAAGGTATAAATTATACAGGTTTATAGTTTAATTTACAAGTAGTCCGGACTGATTGATAAAATTCTTCTACAAAAATGTGCTTTTGAAAGCAATCAGAAAGATAATGCCTTGCAATGAAGTAATTGATGGCTTATTATTGGATCTTTATCCAATTCATGATATCCAACACATCATGCCTAACCTAATAAGCTTATTACATATGCACTTTTAATGTATTTATGAGTAAAAGGTTTTTTTTAACCATTTTCAGATTAAAACATTTAACAGGAGCTTAAAAGGCAAATTATACAGATGTATGAGTCTGGAAAGTCTACAACAGCTGCAAAAGCTTTTTAAAGGCGTAAGTGTTTATCAGCCCACCCTAAAACATTTTATACTAATAACACTCTCACAATAAATACACCAAGAGCACAATGTAAAATAGTGAAAGAGCTAAAAAGAAACAAAGAATAACAAGGACATACAGAAAGCTCTAGAGGTTGCTGTAGCCTATGTGTGTTGACTTACAGTGGTGCTTGAAAGTTTGAGAACCCTTTACAAATGTCTATATTTCTGCAAAAATATGACCTAAAACATCATCAGATTTTCACATAAGTCCTAAAAGTAGAGAAAGAGAACCCAGTTAAACAAATGAGACAAAAATATTAAACATGGTCATTTATTTATTGAGGAAAATGATCCAATATTACATATTAGTGAGTGACAAAATTATGTGAGATTCTAGGATTAGCAGTTAATTTGAAAATGAAATTAGAGTCAGGTGTTTTCAGTCAGTGGAATGACAATCAGGTGTGAGTGGGCAACCTGTTTTATTGAAAGAACAGGGATCTATCAAAGTCTGCTCTTCACAACACGTTTGTGGAAGTGTATCATGGCACAAACAAAGGAGATTTCTGAGGACCTCAGAAAAAGAGTAGTTGGTGGTCATCAGGCTGGAAAAGGTTACAAAACCATCTCTAAAGAGTTTGGACTCCACCAATCCACAGTCAGACAGATTATGTACAAATGGAGGGAATTCAAGACCACTGTTACCCTCCCCAGGAGTGGTCAACCATCAAAGATCACTCCAAGAGCACGGCGTGTAATAGTTGGCGAGGTCACAAAGGACCCCAGGGTAACTTCTAAGCAACTGAAGGCCTCTCTCACATTGGCTAATATTAATGTTCATGCGTCCACCATCAGAAGAACACTGAACAATAATGGTGTGCATGGCAGGGTTGCAAGGAGAAACCCACTGCTCTCCAAAAAGAACATTGCTGCTCGTCTGCAGTTTGCTAAAGATCACGTGGACAACCTAGAAGGCTATTGGAAGAATGTTTCGTGATTGGATGAAAGCAAAATAGTACATTTTGTTTTAAAAGAAAAGTGTTATGTTTGGAGAAAGAAAAACACTGCATTCCAGCATAAGAACCTTATCCCATCTGTGAAACATGGTGGTGGTAGTATCATGGTTTGGGCCTGTTTTGCTGCATCTGGGCCAGGACGGCTGCCATTCATTGATGGAACAATGAATTCTGAATTATATCAGAGAATTCTTAAGGAAAATGTCAGGACATCTGTCCATGAACTGAATCTCAAGAGAAGGTGGGTCATGCAGCAAGACAACGACCCTAAGCACCCAAGTCGTTCTAACAATGAATGGTTAAAGAAGAATAAAGTTAATGTTTTGGAATGGCCAAGTCAAAGTCCTGCCTTTAATCCAATCAAACGTTGTGGAAGGATCTAAGCGAGCGTTAATGTGAGGAAACCCAGCAACATCCCAGAGTTGAAGCTGTTCTGTATGGAGGAAGGGCCTAAAATTCCTCCAAGGACAGTGTGCAAGACTGATTAACAGTTACAAGGAAACATTAGTTGCAGTTATTTCTTCACAGGGGGGTCACACCAGATACTGAAGCAAAGGTTCTCATACTTTTGCACTCAATTAATATGTTCATATTGGATCATTTATTTCAATAAATAAATGACAAGTATAATATGTTTGTCCCTTTGGTAAACTGGGTTCTCTTTATCTACTTTTAGGACTTGTGTGAAAATCTTTGATGATGTTTTAGGTATAGTTATTCAGAAATATATAAAATTCTAAGGGTTCACAACTTGCAAGCACTACGGTAACAAAATACTGCAACAAAAATGTGTTAATGGAAGTATTAACCAGTCCAAAACCATGCTGCCCAGACAGCATATTATCTGGCCAAAGGCCCCCCCCCTCAAACCAGCATCCCAAGACTCCTTCCGGGGCTGCTGTGTGCTCATGGCCCTGCAATTATCGAGGGATTCCAAATTGTTGCGGCCAATAATTTTACAGTAACAGTGTCAACTCCTTGAACCTTCCCATCAAACTGAAGTCTAATTTTGATGATTAACAAGACAATGATCCAAAAATAGTAACAACAGAAATGTTTTTTTAATTTTTTTTTTATTTGTTGGTCTTAGAAAGGGAAGTTAACTGTTATGGAAAATGGCGGAATGTATGGAAAGGTATCATTGTCTGATCAACAGGCCACAAGAAATGTAAAATTCTATTAAAGGAGCTTTACCAGTGATTAAAACAGAACAGCTTACATCCAGCCTGGACTCTGAATTAATCAGTATGTTAAATACACATCTGTAAATTCCAATCATATGTACTCACACAAAACAGTAGCACGAGAAATTCTTTCCATATGTTTTATATATATATATACACATATATATATATATATATATTAAAAGTTAAAGTTAATTCTTTTCCGTAATGTAATGATAAAAATTAACCGTTCATATATTTAGATTCATTGCACACCAACTGAAATAGGGCAAGGCGGGGAGGGGGGGGAAGACGGAGGAGGGGGGCAACCGCGCAGGGATAAACCCAAAACGCACAAAAAGGAGCAGAGGGCAGCCAACCAAGAAGGTCTCTTTCCCCGCTCCTTCTTGTAAGAAAAGTGTTTTTAATAAAGAAAAAGTAAAACCTTCAGATTATTAGTAATTTATGCACTCAAACTGGTCGGAATCCTTTGCAGAAAGACTGCTTCAGGAGGGAAATCAGCCTGTGGCACTTGCTGAGGTGTTAGGAGGCCCAGGATGCTTCGATTAGCGGCCTTTAAGCTCATCCAGAGTGTTGGGTATTGCGTCTCTCAACTTTCTCGCAAAAGAGCCCCACAGATTTCTATGAGGGTTCAGGTCAGGGAGTTGGCAGGCCAAATTAGCACAGTAAACCATGGCAGTAAACCATGTACCAGTGGTTTTGGGCACTGTGAGCAGGGCCAGGTCGTGCTGAAAAATGAACTCTTTCTCCATAAAGCTCTTCAGCAGATGGAAGCATGAAGTGACTCCAAAATCTCCTGATAGCTCGATGCATGACATGCCTTGATAAAACACAGTGGGACCAACACCAGCAGCTGACATGGCACCCAGACCATCACTGACTGTGGGTACTTGACACTGGACTTCAGACATTTTTGACATTTTTTCTCCCCAGTGTTCTCCAGACTCTGGCACCTTTGATTTACGAATTGACATGCAAAATTTGCTTTCATCCAAAAAAATACTTTGGACACTGAGCAAAACAGCCAGTGCTGCTTCTCTGTAGCCCAGGTTCAGGCGCTTTTGCCGCCGTTCTGGTTCAAAGTGCTGGACCTGGGGAATGCGGCCACTGTAGCCATTTCCTGCACACGCCTGTTGCCGGTGGCTCTGGAATCGGCCCTTATCACAATCCCTAGGGTTCAGGTCACCTTTTCTCGTTGTGCAGCGTTTTCTGCCACACTTTTTCCTTCCCACAGACTTCCCACTGAGGTGCTTGATACAGTACTCTGGGAACAGCTTATTCGTTCAGAAATTTCTTTCTGTGTCTTTACCTCTTGCTTGCAGGGTGTTCAATGTGGCTTTTATGGACAGCAGTCAGGTCGGCAGTCTTACCCATGATTGCAGTTGTTGCGTAATGAAAAACCAGGAGGGGAGTTTTCAAAAGCCTCAGGAATTCTTTTGCAGGTGTTTCAGAGTAATTCGTTGATTCAGATGAGTAGGTAATAGCCGTTTAGAGAACCTTTTTCATGATATGCTTAATTTTGTGAGATTTTTGGTTTTTCATGAGCTGTATGCCAAAATCATCAGCATTAAAAAACAAGCAAAGACTTGAAATATTTCAGTTGGTGTGAATGAATCTAAAATATTATGAAAGTTTAATTTTTATCATTACATTACAGAAAAGAATTAACTTTATCAACAATAGCTAATTCTTCTTGAGAAGGACCAGTGTATATATATATAAAACATATTGTATATATCATATACAAATATGTATGCAATATACATATACATGTTTTATATACATATTTTAAATTATTTTCATTGACCATCCTGGTATGTTATGATGCAAGCAACATATACTTAAAAGTTTTGTCTTCTGAAGCTCAATGGGGAAGCAAGTTGAAAGAGCTTGAGGGTTGAAAAGAAGTCCTGCGGTGAGCCATAATGGTGTTCCACTGAATCTTGTCACTAGTTCAAACTACAATAAATCTTCATTACTGTTACAAGCCGTTTCTCCTGAGAAACCGATGACCACAAACTGAAGGATTTTAAACAAATCATGTTTTCTTAAACAAATCAAGTCATGTTTTTATATATCACTTGGTGATAAGGGGCAACATGTCAGTGGGTCTTGTAATGGATTCAGACTCAGGGGCCCCCTTGTGGTCAGAAACCTACGAGGTACCCAAGTTATGCAAAGATCATTAAGCCACATATCCAGTATGTGCCAAACCACGAAAATAGATTCAAGAACACAAACAAGCATACAACCCCAGTCAAAAATGGCCACACATTAATTCTTTTGACAGTTTTCCAATTCACTCGATTAACCCTCAACCTTAACTTTTACTTCACATAAGTGAGCATCTAATTAGCAAGTCCCTAGGGGTTATTAATATAGAATTTCACATTATGTTCATACACTATTAGGAAAATATTCCTTAAATGTCAACTAAACAATTAGTATTTGTATATGAATATAAAGAATGAACATATCAGTCCATTGTGTTATGTACAGTCTCAGAATTAAATTCAAATGATGCTTATCATTATATTTTGCATTAATTATGGGTGAAAGGGTAATACCTCTGCATTTCAACCAAACATATGAGAGTCCATATACATTTTCCTCTGTGTGATTTAAGTACTGAAGAAGCACCTGGGGAGAGGTTTTCCAATGGAATGTTGAGACAGAGAAAGATTAACCTGCCTGACCAAACATTTTTGCTGCGAAGGCATTTTCAGCACTGTCCATTTCCATGATTTTATCAGGCACTACACATTGTCCTTAATTTTAATTCTGACTGGATGTAACTGAAACAAATGAGGGCTTGAAATGTCCTGCCAGCGTCTAAGACCGTTAGTCCAGCTGCAAAAGTGTCTGGAACTTTGACCTCACATTACATGAAAAAGAAGTACTTAATGAAATACAAACATTTATTTTAATTAATGCTAATCAGTAATTGCTACTGCCTTAGGCATTTCTAGGCATCATTGCCTAATTTAGGGAGATATTATATTGTTATATTCATCGATCAGCCAAAACTTTAAAACCTTGCACAGACTGAATAACACCTAATGTTGAGCTCTGGGACATATTAGACCTTAAGTGAACAGTCGGTTCTCATAGTTAACATGTTGAATGTGGGAGAAATGCCCAGGAGTAAAGACCTCAGAGACTTTAACAGGGAACAAATCCTTATGGCCAGATGAATCGGTCAGAGCGTCTCCTAATCAATACGGCTTGTGGGGTACTCCCAGTCAGCAGTGCCTACCAACAGTGGTCCGAACAGAAGTGCAAGTCACAGAACTGTCTTACTATTAGCAAACACAGTGCAGTGCCCCCTGCTGAGTATGGCCATGCCCAATGTATATACATTACATTTAGTCAGTTACCTTTATTCATTTAGTATCCAGAGCGACTTACTTCTGATCTGACACATTGTTACAATCCAAGCAATTGCAGATTAAGAGTATTGCTCGAGGATCCAACAGTAGCAGCTTGGCAGTGGTGGGATTTAAACTCAAACAAACCATTTTTTAAGTATATGATGCACACAGTATCTAAGAAAACATTGCAATTTAGCTTTTATTTATATATTATAGTTTAACAAAGATTCTAAAGCTTGTAATTTATTAAAACAAGTTGTGTTTCTTTACAATGATAAATGTATTGCCCTATCACTAAGGAACTATTGAAGGAGAATTGCCTTAAAGGAGAATATATTTTAGGGCATTCAAAGGAACAGAAACGGTACGGACAAGGCAAATAAGTCTAGCTGGTCCACCAGAGCATGATCCATCACAACTGCCCTGCTGATAAAACAATCAGTGCCCTGTGAATGCCTTCAGAAGAGTGCGGATCTTTTGGATGACTGCTGAATTACAAGCTAATGCAACAGTTACAAGGCACACAAGACCAAAACTGTAAGTAAGAGGAGCGGTACAGGTTGTAACAGTGGGGGACTGAGTGGAAGTGGGATTGCGGTTTGCACTTGCGCGTAAACCAGCGCGTAAAGGGAATTCCCCACAGCCAGTGCGCGCACCTGGGAGCCACTGAATTCGACTAAACTCTAAGCTAATGAATGAAAATAATGAAAGACAGTAACTGAAATGCACTCCGACCACAACACGTTGTTTGGCACGTCTCATTCGTCGAGAGCTTGTGGGAAGTCTTAACAGCTTGGAATGGAAGTATTAAAGCGCAATAATAAAACACAATACAATGTACGTGATGTATGCGGCAAAATAGACATTGCATAGGCTGATGAATAAAGAAAGCGCCACATTTAAGTCA